>JAARMF010001217.1:28969-48605 GCA_022844705.1 Toxascaris leonina | reverse complement strand
TCTCCGCTTGAGAAGCGGAGGCTCTACCACTGAGCTACCGACCCCCCTCTATTATTATTATCAACTATTATTATTATAAACTATTATTATCAACTATTATTATATTTATCAATTATTATTATTATCTACTATTATTATTATCAACTATTCTTATTATAAACTATTATTATCAACTATTATTATTATTATCAACTTTTATCATTACCAACTACTCCTATTATCAGCTATTATTATTATCTACTATTATTATTATCATCTATTCTTATTATAAAATATTATTATCAACTATTATTATTATTATCAATTTTTATTATTAACAATTATTCCTATTATCGACTATTATTATTATTTACTATCATTATTATCAACTATTCTTATTATAAACTATTATTATCAACTATTATTATAATTATCAACTATTATTATTATTTACTATTATTATTATCAACTATTCTTATTATAAACTATTATTATCAACTATTATTATAATTATCAACTATTATTATTATTTACTATTATTATTATCAACTATTCTTATTATAAACTATTATTATCAACTATTATTATAATTATCAACTATTATTATTATTTACTATTATTATTATCAACTATTCTTATTATAAACTATTATTATCAACTATTATTATAATTATCAACTATTATTATTATTTACTATTATTATTATCAACTATTCTTATTATAAACTATTATTATCAACTATTATTATAATTATCAACTATTATTATTATTTACTATTATTATTATCAACTATTCTTATTATAAACTATTATTATCAACTATTATTATAATTATCAACTATTATTATTATTTACTATTATTATTATCAACTATTCTTATTATAAACTATTATTATCAACTATTATTATAATTATCAACTATTATTATTATTTACTATTATTATTATCAACTATTCTTATTATAAACTATTATTATCAACTATTATTATAATTATCAACTATTATTATTATTTACTATTATTATTATCAACTATTCTTATTATAAACTATTATTATCAACTATTATTATTATTATCAACTTTTATTATTGCCAATTATTCGTATTATCAACCATTATTATTATCAGCCATTCTTATTATCAACTATTGCTATTATCAACTACTATTATTATCAATTTTTATTATTACCAATTATTCCTATTATCAACTATAATTATTATCTACTATTATTATTATTAACTATTCTTATTATCAACTATCATCGCTATCAACTATCTTTATCAACTATTTTTATTATGAACTGTTCTTATTATCAACAATTATTATTATCAACTATTTTTATCATCACCTATTATTATTGTCAACTATTCCTGTTATCAAGTTTTATGGTTATCAACTATCATTATTTTCAACTATTTTTATCATCAACTTTTATTACTATCAACTATCATTATTACTAAATATTCTATTATTACTAAATATCAACTGTTATTTTTAACAACTATTATTATTATCACGGATTCTTATTAGGAACTATTATCATTACCTACTATTCCTATTATCAACTACTATTATTATTAGCTATTATTGTTGTTAACTCTTAATATTAGCTATTATTAATATTAACTATTATTGTTGTTAACTATCATTATTACAAACTATTATAATTATTAAAAATCATACTACAGCTAGGGTACTGACCGCAGAAATAGCGTCGTAGCATAATAGGTCGCAAAATGGCCACTGCGGAAAAACTGTGGAAATTCAAAGATATGGTTTAGCAAGGGTAGAGAGTGAAATGATCTAGCCGTCCCATAAAACTTGCAACGCTCGAACGCTAGGCTGGTCAATGTCAATTGACCAGCCTAGAAAGGACAAAAACGCCGCTCATGGAACTTTGTCCATGGAACTTAAATGGAACGCCCATGGAACTTAAATGGAACTTTGTCGACCCTTCAACGGAGTAGGACTGATTAAAGTGGAGTGATCTAGTAAGCGCTTATGCTCGATGCAGTGATATCAGTTCCTAAAAAGTGTTCGCTTCGAGACGCATTTTGCTTCGGTTATAGATGTTCTAGATGTATGAAGGTACACACGTTCAGCAACGATCAAATTGAACAATCATTCAGCTTCTTGTGCGGTTGAAACACTCGGAAATATACAGAAGCTGTATATATTCCTTACGTTGTCTGATATACACAAAACGATCATAAACTAACTATACAATCAGTGCCCAGCGCAGTAACCACACAAAGAACTTCATCGTCTATTTGTATTGCATTTTTGCCTTATTTTGGCCGTATTGCATTGTATTGCATGCTTTTTGTCTTATTTTCACCTCCTCTGTAGCCTGAAAATATGTTGACGAATATCTTCCTCTATAAGTACGTTTTCTCTACCACCTGAGTAGAACGGAAACAGAAGGCATAGGACTTCTAGCATAGGACTCCATCGCAGAAACCTTTCCTCTACAGCTGTCTTAATTCGAATAAATCCAATTTTCTTGTTCGCTAAGTAGTTTTCCAAGAAAACATACGTGGCTGTTACCATTATAATGGATTAACCACCACTAAAATGGCTGTCGTCGCTTGACTGTACCGTATTGTATGCTTTTTGATTATCCTGTCATATTGGCCAGGAAATATGTTGACGGATGGTTCGCCAATCATTTCCGGCGTTACTGTTATCATTCAGCATATACCTGCGCCACCCTGCATGCGTCATCTCCTACAGCAACACTCGTACTGACAACTATATGCTGTCCCACCATGAATTGTTGTGAAACACTGGAAGTGTACCGAGAAGCCATTCCAGGCGTGCGATACTGCCAGGAAAGATTCGCGCCATGTTGCATGGGAAGAGAACCTGTCGTTCTAGGGCCGGATAAAGACACAGCCCCCCGAAATGTCAAGGGCAACGAACTTCGATGCACTCAGTTGACGACATCTTCAAGTTTCTGCTCGACCCCGCAAAATCTCCATCTCGAATTCGACACAGCTGTGTTGCACCTCTACAAGTTCTTTTTCTGGGATTCCTTTCCTAAGGGTTTTATTCATGCTCCACGTAAACACCCTCGTGTGCTTGTAATTTTCAGAATTGATTATTATGAAATACGGCTCTATGTTGTGTATCATTTGACAGGATATCAGAATAAGCAGCCTTCTGAGCAAATTCGCAAAGCCTTCCCAAGCTCGTTTCTCACTTGGCCCTGAATTTCTTGTTGACCGTGCCATTCCTAATCGCCTGGATCTCTAAAAACTTCATATCTCAAAGTTTTCTATTTTTCTATGGCTTTACGTACGCCTCTATTTCAACGTTTTATTCTCTTGTCAGTGTTTTCTCCTTCCTTCTACTTCTTCATTTGCTGAGAATGAAGGTTATAAATATAAACTCGTCACGTAACAATAATTCTATTCATGGAGAAACATATTTGTTACGGATGAAGGCGAACACGAGTAGAAAGTAACCTGTATTAATGGGGGACTGGGAAGGAAGGGAGCACAAGGCTATAACAGCAAACGGCCGACAACTACTCATCGATATCTCACCATCTGCACATTGAGATGCCGATTTCCTTGTAAAACATTCGCAGGTAAAGTATATTTTTTACGCACTCAGCAATTTTGGCGTAGAACACATATTGACATATTGCATATGTTAATTATTAGAGTCAATTAGCGCATCGTTCAAAAATCGAAAGATCTTCAATAAATGCGCATTCCACATTGATCTGACAGAAGTCTTGTTAGCTAGCAGTTGATATCACTCCAAATAAACATTTTTTTTCGATTCGATATCGACCGACGTTCTCATTACTTATTCTTTCGTGTTCGTGGTTTGATCGTCTCCGATATTTCCCATATATCGTCTTCTGATAAGTAATTCTTGAAGCCACCAAAGAACTGCAATACTCTGTCGTCCTTCTCGATCGAGTAATTCCTTTAAAAAATTTTCGCTTTTAACTTTGACATTAATGCGTCAAGTCTAGTCATCAAATCCGGTGCAACTACTAAAATGGAGGGGCCTTAATTAACCGACAGATGATATGATATTACCAACATAAATAATAAAACGCAACTGAAGTAATAGTGGTACTAATTTCCCATATGGAAATTTGGATGCTGCAAATGTGCTGAGAATAAGAGACCTTGTGAACTTGAGCATGTTATAAATGTCGGGACGTGATTTGAAATCGGAACCGCTCAGACTTTTACGAAACCTTCTGCTGGCCTTCCTCNCCCCCCCCCCCCCCCTCCCCCCTAAGAAAACAGGTAGAAGTTTAGCACATACGGCATTTCGAAGTGTTCGATAAAACGCGAGACAGAACATGAAATTCGTCTCATAAAGTCAAATACTCGAGTCGGTCCCCATTTCTGTACAGTTCTTTTGCGCTCACGTGTTCCTTCTACGTCCCTGGGGATCTAAGGTCGCCTCAAAAACGCTTTGCCACTTTAGCGTCCAAAAGACGAAACTTTCCGAGGGGAGCGAATTTCGTTTTCTACATCGTATACATTCATCATGGTGCAAACGGCTTGAGGTAATCTCGATGATTCTTATGAGCTTCGTTTGTTGAGTACGGATAATACCTGCGCACAAGTGACTTCGTCTCGAGAAGCGAGACTGAAAAACGAACGTGAAAGGAAGTCAAGTTTCTTAAAGCAGTGCTTGACTTACATTCGTGAACATTCTAGTTGTAAGTGGGTAGCAAACAATCTTCATGCGTCTGTATAAATTTCTAGTCAACGAGCATAGATTACCAGCTCTTAAATCTGCGAACGCTGTCGAGAATGGCGAATTGTTGCCACCGTTTCCCATAGTTCAGAAGATTTGTCTTCCCCTGACAGTGTTCCGGTGACAGATAGTCGCTATTGCCGACGTTGACAAATGTTAGATCTTGAAGTACGAGACCTCTGAAAATTACTGATAAACGACAAGGATGCACAGAGCATATCGAGACGCATTACCATCGCAACAGCTTCACTACTTTTCGTCAGGCAGTTTATCCGGAACCCCCCCCCCCCTCCACTTTCTCTATTGCTCCCACTGCTGACAAAAACCTTATCACCGTGCATACTACATGGAAGCGATACAAATTATTTCTTGAGTTATCCTGCAGAACCATTGGTGAGATGCGNCCCCCCCCCCCCCCCTCCACTTTCTCTATTGCTCCCACTGCTGACAAAAACCTTATCACCGTGCATACTACATGGAAGCGATACAAATTATTTCTTGAGTTATCCTGCAGAACCATTGGTGAGATGCGACAGTTGCTTTACCTCAATTAGCAACTGATGAACCAACTGGAACGAAGATGTAGTCTCCTTGGCAATCTTCTCGAGCGACCCGCCGCTTGTAGAAATCAGCGGTTAAAATTTGTTTGAAATCATTCTCGAGATCATTTGCACAATTCACGAAGGTGATTCCAAGGGTATCCTGGAGTGTAGGGTTATTCCTATTAAACTATTACCGCAGTTTTACTGGTCGGTCAAGTGAAACTGTCGAACCAGTTGCATTACGCATGTAAATACGCATATCGACGACGCTGTTATGATGCTTTCGCACAAAGACAAAAAAAGAAATAAAAAATAAAAAGGAAATCTTTAGTTTGAGTCAGACATAACAAAGTTTCTCAGTTAGACGTAACGTAAGTTCAGCAAACGACGTTCGCATTACTAACGGTGACTTGTCAACGGAATTCCCTCTCTGATTTTTGCTCGGACGATGCGACAAAGGGTGGGATTTTAATTGGCCACTCACATATAAGGCAAACAGGGCGGTCGACTCTCGGCCAAAAGAGTTCGATAGTTCTTGAACGAATGAGAGCTGTCCATAATTGCTGAGTGCTCCTTCAACATATCGAAAGCGCTCTTTGTCCAGTCAAGACGGCGAATGGGTCCCGAATCCAGGGCCGATAATATCGCCAAATAAGAATTGTAGTTACCCATACTCCGAAGCTGCTGCAATATGCTCATTTGCTCAAGTATTTATAAAGTAGAACACCCATCTTTTGGCTTTTTTAGATCCCTGAACAATGAATGTTCGGTAAAAATTTGTGGCTGCGCCCCAACTAACGCATATTTATATATGAAATAGAATTACACTCGTGATAAGCAACATAATATTGGCTTATATACTGTGACTGCCTCATTCAGGATACCATAGGCCCGAACGCATCAACTGAATTCTTAGCTAACACCTCATGTTTAAAATCAACTGACGATGATGTATGCCAAAACGACAGCGGGAAAAGCCTTTCTTAAATGATGCCGCAGCCCTAGGCAGAAGACGATCAACGGGCGGATAAAAATCAATTCTTTCAATGTGTGCTCCACCCTCGGATAACAGGAATCAAGACGGCGCGCACAATGCTAAAGTAATGCACGACCTTGGACGGATGACCGAGAGGCCACCCAAATGTCGGCGTTAAATGTGGTCGGAAAAAACGAAATACTTACCTTCATTATTTTCACGAATTTCAACAGATATTTCTCACGTACTCGTTGCTCGCTGGGCTGTATGACAAGCGTTCTAACCCAATATGACATCTAAATTATCGTTGACTTATGCATTCAGAATTAGTTAACAAGTGAATCGCTGTCGACAAATGTTTCGTAAGAGTTGCTCGATGCAATCCATTCAGAGGGAAAACTCTTCCAATACTAAATATCACAATGAGCGATTTGAACCTCTTCGCGGACAACCATCAATAAACAAAGAAAAACAAGCGGAAATATCATTTTTCCCAGGAAACTCTACAGATAAATACGCACTGATTAACCAAATATTTGTATATATAATTTTTTTAATCTTAAATTTTTAGTTGATGCGTTCATCCATTTTCGAATAAAAGCTACTGAAAGATTTTTTTATATTTATTCAGACATCGAATATGCCAAGTTGCGCAATCACAATGAATGAAAACAACCGAAAAATAGTTAATGTCAAGGTCACTAAAGACTGCGATTAGAAATTCCACCCCGGAATTCTTGCCAACGCCTTCCTCACAATGGCAGTATTTCCAAGTCTTCATGCAACTGACATCTCTGCTCTCTAGACAATTCCCTGCGGTCGTTTATGCGGGCTCAGAATTTCTGAAGATTTCACAAGGCGGGAATAGATAGGCGGCGAACTGTGCGGAAAATCCATGAATTTTAGTTGAGGCACAAAGTGCCACTGAAAATCCCCTCTGGGAAGCTACGAGCATCCCCTAAGCGATCACCAACATCGTTCAGGCCGCCGAAGATTGTTAGCAGAACGGCACCACTCAATTTTCAGCGAACGTTTTTGGGTGAGGCTAGGGGGAAGTTTCAGCAGAATTAACACTGTGCCATCGAAACGGCTTATCGTGAGTGGAAACAGTATGATGCATTCGCAAAGATGTACGTTAATTTTGGAGGTTAAAACAGATTAGCAACTGGAAGCATACCATAAACGCCTAAAATCAATCAAAAGCCAATGTTAGCGCAGCAGAAGGAACAATATAACATGGCAAAAGATCTCTCCACTTTTCCTCTACCTTTTCAAAGACTCGGAAAAATTTTATGTCGGAAAAAAAGGAAATTTAATATGCAAATTGAGCTCAGTCAACATCCTATTTCATCGGGAAAATCACAAAAGCGGGAGCGACCGAGAACGAAGAGGGAATGGGAAGTGAACTTGGTGCACTATAAAAAAATACAATATGCCTGAAAATTTCGCATATCAGTATATAAATGGTTAAACAAAAAATTTTGATCGAAAAAGTTTCGTAAATTTCATATAATCAGCCAAAGCATTGACGAGAACGAAAACGATGTCAACTGATCGAGAAGTTCGGCCGCAAGAACAATTGTTCGGTTTCAGTGTAGCGCTCCCTCCCTTCTCCACCTCCCCCCTCACCTTTTCGACAACTAATTACAAATATCGAAGAAATCATCTCAGGCAGCAATAATGCGAATAAATTCGGACCTTATTGAAATGTTCAGTGAACGCGCATAAGTTGGGGCTCTTCTTCTCGTCTTGTTCCTGCGCCCACCATAACATTTCCGCCGGCTGAAAGCAGCAGTAGGATTTGACGAAAAACAAAAATAGCCACAAGAATTATATTTCTATCAGACAAATGCATATTTGCTCATTGATGAGAAATGAATTGTCATTAATTTTATATTCCATTATATATTCAAAACACTAGACACAAAATAAAATTTTGGCGATTTCAGTTGTCTTAACAAGAAATTTTTTGGCTCAGAGCGAGTATGTTCCAAAATTGGATTTTTGGACATAAAAATGGATTCTAATTAAGTAGAAGATATTCATCAAATGAAGCGTTTGTAATTCCATATCATTGGCTGTGGTTAAAAATGACTTCACATAATAGCACCATTTTTTCTCTTCATTTATGCACTCAGCACACAAACAGAAATTAACCGCCCATAAACTGGTTACTGTTTTGCTGGTATTCGAGTAGAACACAAAAATAACGATGTTTATCGCACAGTAACTATCACTTTATACGTGTGCACTTTCTATGCAAATCTGCGGATCTGTCGTTCATATGAGATTGAAACTAAACACTGCTAAATTCGACCGATCGATTCAACAATGTTTCACTTGTGGTTAACTAAAATCTCACGTTGGATTTAATGATAAAATGAAAAAAAGCACCGAGATAAATAGGCTGAGATTTGGTTAAGAGTCAACATCTTCAACACAGCTTAATCAATCTTTCCATCGATTTGATGACACAAAACGAAGATTTCAACATCCACAACGAATATACAACAGAAATATTGATACAAGAGAAAAATAAACAAACTTCGATCTTCTGGAAAAGATCAGCATCCAGGTATGTCATTTGCTTCGCCAAAAGACCCGATCGAAACTCGAACAGTGTTATTGGCCTGAAACAAACACCACTTCAGACCAATCAGTTTCGAGTTGAGGAAATTTTCAGTACGCACTATACAACGCGGAATCAAATATGCTTTTACAACAAACAGTTCCTTGCAAGAAATTCTGCTAGAAATTAAGCGAATTTTTCTAAGTTTATGCGCCAGTTTAGCTTTATCTACGGCGAAGCCACAAGGGAAAATACTTTTTAGCTGCGGATTTGCATGGTGCTCGGTTTTGTTGGAGAACTCATTACTCAGCTGTTATTATTGTGTTTTAATATTTATACCTCATTTAATGGAAGGTCGGTAGAAAATAAACAACCAACTGGCTTCTTCCGCAATTTTCTCATCGTTTCCTTTTCATTCCTGGAACTCAAAGACGCTAATCTCTGTACATCATTAATTTCGATAGCTTATTCGAATATTCACAAGGGCATGATGCGACGTTCAACAGCAACTGGGTGGAAATTGGGACCATCATACGGTGCAGATAAAAACCTGACTTGTTCCACTTTAAGTCTGCACAACAGAAGCAATAACAGAAAAATGCTATAAACCTCAGTGAACATCACCAACTTCGTGCCAAGATATAATCACATTCGATATCCTTCAAGAAGTACGCATAAAGGCTAACTTGGGACTTTTGACATTCATTGGAATATCACTCCAAGGAGATTTTTTGGCTGCAGACTTCTGCTCGATTCGCACCATAAGCCGCCTTCTACAAACTCCAAAACAATCAAGAACAAATTGCTTCAATGCGCCATCTTTCTTACTCTAACAGGTTATTGAGATATGATCTAAAATCACTATAAATACTCAAATACGAAGAGTGGGACCATAAATCTGATACGTTAAGTATCGTTCACAGAGTGAACTGAAATCTGTGAATCTGCTAAAATACCGATTGGTTTTCACATATTCCAGTTTTCAATGTGTTAACTAGGCTCTTAATGAAAGACAAAAACTCATATGCAACATAAAGCCGAGACATCACTTTACACGCAGTAAATTTCTTTCAATAACATTAACTCAGCTCTACACTGGAATATTCAAACACTGTTGAATAAATCTGCAGAACAAAACAAATATCGATCCCAATTCAGCATCGAATATCTTATACTCCGGAACTAAGAACATTTCGTATTCAGCTAGCTGCATAACAATGAGGCCCTCAAAACATAATAACATACTGCAGTTGCCTTCATTACAATTAATGACATACCTTAAAATCTTAGCGAAGGTATAATTGCCATCGCGAATAAGACGATAGACAAAAGAAGTGACAGCTCGAACCAGATCTCGAGTCAGCTCAACGGCACAAAGCTCGTCAACAACACGCACCAGCACCGAAAATGACTGTCGCGCCGCTTTAGTTGACGCCTGATCCTCCGTAAGACACATGTACAAATACCTTCAAATAGAGTAACATCAGTCAAAACTCAGCTAATCGTTTCAATTAAAACAGCCCAATCTCGAAATGTCTAAACCTGGATTGCCGTTTCGTAGATCGGCTCCTATCTGCGAAGTTAGCTGTTAAAAATACAGCGCATTATACAATCTCCTGATGGATCTTGTAAGTTATAAGAAATGAAAGCTCACATAAACGAAGACTTCAAACGAAGATGGGGGGAAATGCGACGACCAGGCCAGCTGGCCATTTCTTCAGAAAGGTTTCTATACAATAAAGATTCAGATGCGCCAATGTCGTCAGTTTATGGAACTTCGACAGCAATGACATCATGGACGTTAGCAGGAGATAGAGAAAACGTTCTTAACACTCGATAATTAACCAAAGTGCATTATGAGTGCAAGAATATCATGCAATACGAACACAAATTAGCATGTCAACAGATGTGCGTTTTCTCTCAAGAAACTATTTGGCACGAGTATTTCCAGCCATAATAATGCAATCAACACTTGGCTTCACAGAAGTCGTTGAAAACACCGAGCAAGTGTAACTTCACGGTGAATAAACACTAAAAAAAGGCGGTGTATCTGCTGGGACTATCAACGAGGCGGCCTTGATCACCACGAACATGCCAATACTTTAGAAGAACATTCTTTTGGAATTGCTGAGCGCATGAGATGAAAACTTTCCACAGAATCCATCACGGCATTTCTTTTAAATCCTGCGGGAGGAGGTCACGGCGAGAGATTCCATTTTTTTCTGGACTTCCGGAGCTGCCACTCCACTGGAAGAAATAATTAGCCAGGCCTTTGTCTGGGTATTCATTCCCTGACAATAGTGATCAGTTAAATACATATGCTACGAGAATTCTCTTGTTCAGAGTTTTGCCCAGTGAGTTGCTCAATAAACATGAACCCCCCCCCCCACCCCAACGACCCCGTCCCTTCGATATGAGCCAAAAAGTATGCACCATACATTCCCACTACGAAAGACCAACCATGCCAATCTTTCCAGACAACTGCGCGTCGGCCACTCAACAGACCACCCATCGCAATCTGTCGCGTAAAATATAAATAATGAGTGGTAAGATCGCAATCTACCCTGAGCAACGACCAAACAAAAACGATTTTCAATGAATTATTCTATAATTACGTGCTCAGATTGCGTAAAGGGGGACTGAGAACATAAGAAGAGTTCGAAAGAACGCTTAGAGGTCTGCAGCTGCTGAACACATGTTGGTCATTTGACAGTGGAAATCACGCGTACTTCAACCTCACATGATAATGCCCCACGTTGCAATTATAGCATGAATTAGCATGCGGATTGTGTACTATCCTGTCAAATGCTTAAAGCTTAGCATATGCGAAACTACACTCATATGGATAGCTAAAGAGTGAAATTCTGGATATTACAGAAAGATACTCACGAATCGGTACGACTATTAAGATTTTGAGAGTTTTGCAAAATGTTTTGTTTCATGAGAAATGCAAAATCCAAATATTTAGAAGCCAAGAATTTCCTTTCTATTTTCAGAAAACCATTCCTATAGTTTCAGTTCTATGCCATCACAGTTTGCATTCTTTCCCTCGCCGCACCTCGGTACTCTGGCTACAACAGCAGACACGTTTCTGAACTACGGAAACAATCAAAATCGCTGAGCGGCAGTACATAACGATGAAGTGAGATAAATCAGATATAATCTGCTCACCTTCTCACAAGTTTCTGAATAAGTTCGAGGGATGAGACGAAAGTACGGTAGGTGGTAAGGAAAGCTTCTTGGTAAAGAAGCGAACCAGATGGTTGCGTCGCAAACGCGATGAGCGCGTCCTTTGGACCACCACGAACCTGCAATCGCACAATCGTCGATACCAGCGTAATAAAATTCGACGAAACATTCCAAGTTTTCATAACTTTTCAGTCCGTGTAGCACTGTCGCTCGAAAAACATTGTTATCTTTCATTGGTTTGGAGCTCGGTTGTGCATACACCTGGAAGGTAACTAAAATGGGAGAGAAAATAAGCCTAAAATCGTACCTTCTATAGCTTTGTTTTGGGAAAAAGTGTCAAACTCTTCTGATGTGAAAAGCCTTAATGTCCTCGATCTCACAACCACAGCAACAATCCTCTCCCATACTCTTCAAACCTACCTTCGTTCTACACCATACCTGTCACACAACAATTTGCTGCAAGTAATCACAATGCTGAGCATAATCGATTCCTACAAAAAAGCTGCAGAACGGTTTGTCTAAAGAGACAGCGAAGCGCATTCTTTCCGTACAGTGTTGACCTCAATTATAAACCATTAACACAACAAATACTACACAATTAGGTGAGTGCGCAATATGGCCGACACACTTGTAATCGCTGCGTGCTTAGGGTCTTGTTGTGAAGGTTGTGCAGTGGTGTGACAATCATTCATCACCAATATAGCTGCTGAGAGCAGTCTTCATATCTAGAACAATCAGCAATTTCGATTCGATGTTCCAATGCTCGCTTTTTTTGATGCAATGATGTAACTCTGAAGATTAATTTCAGAAATAGGTGCCAAAATTTCAGAATAACGGATCGAAATTTTCAGAACGGACAGCACTGATCAACCTAAACCATCAAAATATATCCAAACTAATGTATTCTATTGTGACCTGGCAGTAAAAACGGTTAAATTACTCTGCATTACTTCGTGATAGAGGGTAAAATAGTACATATTATTGCACAGTGTGCTAGGAAAAGAAGAAAATCATTGGTAAGAGTCAGATATGAGGTGCAAAGTGCAGGGCAATTAAGGCGGAAACGTTAGATTTTCGTGGAGCGTGCAATTCCTAAACAATTTCAGGTCCTACTTCCGTACCAATTTGAAACCCAACTGCATCTTAAACTTTTTTCACTAACGAGCCTCAATCAGCGCATCGTTAGTTGCCCAAGTCCTTTCCATCCTTCCTCCACCCCTTCGGTACACATTTATAATGGTAGTTTGATAACGTATGAAGGTAAACACTTTCGTGAGTAGTGTGCAAACCAGCTAAAAACGCGAAAGAAATGAACGAAATAATCATCAAAGAGCAAACTCAATTTCTTCACTAAACATCTAAAATTTAGACGACCGAATCACTGCCCTACAGCAAACGAAACTGCCCAGTTGACGAACTTTATATCTACAAGTACAAAAAACGCAACTTAACGCGCATTTGTCGGAAGCGTAAATATTAACGGCGCTTTTGTTACCTAGAGCATTTATGCAGTTTTCGAGCATTAAATGCAATAAGCCAACATCTATTATACATCATGCTAGATCTCCATAGAACGCCACAGCTACCACACTGTAACACTACAACCTGCGCATCAGTGGCTATTTTTTGCAAGCATCTATTCATGAATCAAATCAACTGATATCCATTCAATGCAGATCGAAGACAGTGACGACGAATTCAACGGAAAATGCGCGACTATTAGATGAGATAAAGAAGAACATTCCAAGGAGGAGGCACATCGGTGGAGAATGTGCATAACAGTGTTGCTTCGCAATTCTTAAGTGCTCAACGATAGGATGCTCTCAGAAATTCTAGACGAAGATTAATTAGGTGCGTTGAAAAATGCTATCGTTTAGTGGGTATGCCCCACGAATTTGCGCACTTCGACGCAACAACATCTCAACTGCTCTTTTTTTCACTATGAGAACTTCCGCTTAGACTTGCGCTGGAACGACGTCAAGGTTACTTGCGATCGTAAACAACCGAAATAATTCCATAAAAATGGAACAAAATAAAATTTCTCGGCAGTACACCATCAACGCCTGAAACAGCGTATTTATAGTGTATTTAGGAAAGGAATCACTCAATAAAATTTATCATAATCGGCCGAGATTATTTCGAAGTAGTTGATTTACTTCGGCCAATATAATCAAGCACTAATCGATCTAATCATTTACTGTCATCCATTGTTAAGTGAGTAATCCTGAAGAGTTGGTTGTCTGTGGCTGCGCTCGAAGAGGCTCGAAATCGGATTAGGGTAACGTTGCAAGATTAGTGAATGGATTGCTAAAATGCACGCTCGAGCAGCACCGAATTGTGACACGCTTCCCCTCTTCGATAGATTCAACGCTATGACACTATAACTCCTCTCACTGATTGATTGGCAAACAAACGAATACTTCACTACTGTCAAACCAAAATTAACCTCTCTTGTGCAGATAATCGCCCATTATCGAGAAGGCGACAAATTTTGAGCAATTCAGCGATATGAACTGTTACTGAGTGCAACAACAATGCTATAAAAAACAACAACAAATCGGCTAAATAATGCGCCGAAATAACTGAGCATTAAACACATCAAATTTAAAACCAATAAACATATTGACATGTGCACAGCATACAGTTACTATTTCTTTTATAGCACTGCATCCACAAGCATTACACTTATGGCCGCAAACTATGAACATTACGTTTTTTTGGTGAAGAAAAAACTTGCCTCATTTGGCTTTGAATGCGCATCTTTCGCCCTGAGTACGAGCCACTCAGACACATCAAGACTCTCGAGCACTCCAGGCGATCCCGTAACAGGTAAATGCTGGGGATAAGTTATCGTTTTTTGCTGCGCTTCCTCCGCCTAAAACATTGTATGACGATTGGTAATTGCTGTTTGCAAATGAGCTGCGGAGTTCTATTTGTCAGAAATTTCCTTGGAAGGAGATAGGGAATGGAGTTTACAGTTGACATTTCAATATCATAACAAGCTTAAACAGTTATCATATCGTTCCGACAATAAGTTCTGTTTTTTGGTGATCACTTCAGTGGCGCATGTAGCAAATTCGAAACGAACAACTGCTACTTCACCACACTTGGTTGCCTACATAAAGATGCAGTAAACATCTGCCTGAAATTTGCCTCTTATTCAAGGAAGACCAGAACGAAATAGGATCCCTTTCCGTTCCGCCCCCCCCCCCCCCTCTAAACAATCGAAAAATATGCAAAGTGGAAACTCCCGCGAATTTCCGGTTGAGATGAACCCACTGCAATCCTTCTCTTTGAGGGGGTATGATCACCCCAGCCGTTGCTTCTTTACCATCTTAGGTAAATCACATACAAATCCTGAAGATAAGCAGCTCCACAAAATCAACACTGCCTGAGTTTAACAATGGGCTATCAAAGCTGCTTTCTCAGTAGCTTCAGCGAAGAGTGAAACACGACATATCAACGCAAAAAGTTGATACGCACAAACAACATTTCTGTAAGTGATAAGATTTCATATCAAAATGCCTTCGCTCTGCGTCATGCATTCCTATCGAGGAAAATATTGTTGAGCAATTTCACACACTTTAGCGTGACGCATCAAGAAATGTTGACTGAAATAACGCTAAGGCAGCCGGCGAATGAAGGCCTCTGCAGCTCCCGTGATTCGTATTTTTTCCAACGATTGCATCAGGACAGAGAGAAGAACTAAGCTTTGAAAAACAAAAACTGGGATGTGCTTTCAACAATTTCATTGTATCGCCGATACTGCTCGAATAAATTGGCCTCAATTTTTTTCGACCATGTCCCACAGTGATGTCTGTTGTCAGGATGCAATGCTCCCATCAAGCACGTCCCAATACCTACCCACATGTTTGTCACCCTAATCTCCCGTCAGAAATGACATCATTTCTATGGAGGAAGTGAAAAGGTTTCACGCGATTCTTTCACAATCGAAAAAAACGTTTAAAATGCGACTTTCGTTAAGCCCTTTATTTATAAACCGATTCCTTCGAGCCCAAAAGAGAAGCAATAATTCTATTATTTTGATGCACTTTAGCCTACCTTAGCCGGACGACACATACATAAATCGTTGCTTTTATCAACAATAAACGATGAAATGAAAACAATAATAAATAGTTTTTATCGTCGAGTGCTTGCAAATGAACGAATAGCGAAAAAAATTTTGACAGAAAAGCGCACTTTTCCACAGATGTTCCTTCAAAAAACATTGATGATTAATGAACTATAAAAGACACACGCATCCTGCCGCAGATAATGAAGAGAAGATCCTGAATTTCTATTGAAGGAATGAAAAGTGAAAGCAGTTTGACGTGAAGTTTCAATCATATCTATGAGGACGCCAACATTCAATAGCTATGGTGTTCGAAACCGTCCGACGTGCGATGATCCTCTTCGGCTGTGGAAGAAAACAGATCGTCAAAAAGCATTTCCTCAAAGTGGCGAAAGAACGTACTAAATAAAGAAGAAAAAGCAAATAGAGTTATCAACTCCAGTTTATTGGTAAAGCGGTTGGTAGCGAGTTTTGGGAAAATAATGAAGAGGAAATCCTCACACCTTCGGACCATAAAAATTCAATCGAGAAAATAAGCCAACTCGTATGATTCTTCATATCCCAACGTGAATCACACTACAGCAAACAACTGGTCATTCTAATCGACTTCCAATGAAGACTCAGTAAGTTTGCTCCACTTCGAGCATGCAACCGAAAGAAAAAAGACATTTTTGAACAGCTCGTTCGGTCCGACGAAGACGGCTTAGAAGTGCGCTTACTTTCGTTGGCGGGGCGTTTGATTAGCTGTTTTTTAGCAAAACTTTCTAGAGTGATACAAGCGCAGCTCAAGGTCTCGTTGGTTAAAAGATCCAATTATAAAATGCGAAAATATATCTGCACGCCTGAAAATTTTTGAAATAAAAAAAGCTCATACGCGTAAACCAGTTCAGTATAACTAGTCTTACCATAATAATTATTACCAACTAGATTCTATCCCCATTGAATACAGCTCCAAATCGGTACAATTGATTTCAGAAAAAGGCGCGACATCGGGCTACGACTTTCTGCCACAAATACATATTATCACAGCTGGAAACAACCCGCTAAAAGCCAAAAGTACTGCAATTTTAGGTAGGGGAGAGGAATAGTGAAACTGATTTGAATGTGGAATAAGGCGAGCCAAAAGGTTGGAAAATGATGGTAAAGAGAACTTGTTTTGTTTCGACTTCATAAACGGGAATAAAATTACGGAGGAAAAAAATGCGTACATGCCGTTGCGAGCTAAACTGCGCGATGAAGCAGGCCAGAAATTGCACGAGAAAAAAAATCTGCCTGCTCCTCTCTCTATTTGATGAACGACAATGCAACAACGTTTATACTTTACAGAAGTGACGTATAAACAGCAACAATACAAGTCTGTCGCATTGCTTCCAATATGCTAACGCAACGCTGTAATAACAATAAATATGTGAAAATTGTAACATCTCGATAGTAAAAATAAACGAACGTATGCACGCAATTCTAGACGGTTTTTACAGGTTGTATTTTAAAAATTGAAGGATAAGAAAAACTTTTTCGTGAAAAAAAATGAAAAACTCAAATTAATCAAAAAAAGTCATTTCGGGAGAAACAAGGTTTTATTATATATCCCCAAAGCAAACCGGCTGTGGTCATATATGCTTTGAGACGGGAGAGATTTTTTGCAAAACCACGCATATGGTTAGAGTTCAAACTGGCTGGTCAGATGAGATAGATGAGGTGATTCAATTATGCACGTGAAGTGATTTTTAAGAATCATAAAAACACTCAATACCTCATCGGTGTAACGTGTCGGAAGTCGTATTCGGTCATACTCTGAGTGTTGCAGTAACTGGCTGAGATTTGAGAAATCTTGAGATGGCGGCGATGTGCCTGAAAAATTTTCTTACAACTAAGCTTCTAGAAAGTGTTTTGAGGAAGTAAGTATACTGTGCATCGATAAATCGTCTTAAATAAATCCTTGCTGCCTGATGGACTTTTTTTCGCTTCCAGCGGGCGATAAGCCATAACTATGAACGCTGTTTGCGAAAAGAAGCACTCTTAATAGATGCTAGGGATGAGACTAGGAGAATTATGCTTACCAAATGCAATCTCGCGGACATACCAGTCGATAGGAACCTCGTGTGCTTGAACAGTAAAGGTGTTCATGGCGGAGTACGTGCGCTGCAGCTATCATGCTGCAACGCAGGCAACATCCAACTGGCGCAACTCTCGAATAGTGAGTACCAAGACAGCGCCGATTCGCACCGAAATCACTAGCCACCAACTCAAAGAGTTCAATAGGAAGCCGCCTGATGAAATATGCTAGAATCACTAAAACAGCAAGTAATGCAAGTGCTGTGTATTGAGGATTAGGTCGCAGCACGTTTGCTGGACGCAGTGACGCAGTCGGTTGGCCAACAACACGCAACGGTTAAGTGCGTTCATAATAGCTCATAAAGGACGGCGACATCCCACCGCGATTTCACACCCCTCATTTCTTTAGGCGTCCAAACGTCAGTGGGGCGGGGCCGGATGAACAACGCAAATCAACAGCCGACCATTGCCGAAATGCCATTTCTTCTGTGCTATTCGCTTAATCAACCATCATCATCCACCAACACAACATCAAATAATGTTTCTATAGTGAATACCGCTGACCGATATATAGATAACACAAATGTTACACACTTGTCTGCAACCGTCATAAGACACCGCCGTCGAACGCATTTCACAAGCCGCAATTCATAACTTATGCAGCTCATATAACGAGCAGAATCGCGCGCGAACAACTCCATCAATGTATGTTCCAATAGAGATATTACTTCGATTGGGTTTTCAGGACTATTCTAATAGCTGTCATTTAGACTGCTCTCCGTTATAACCGAAATATGAACGTGAACAAAGCACCAATAAAGGCCGAGTTCTGGCAATCTCATTGAGGCTTTAAGGTACACTGGAGTTGAGTAATACAAGAAAATAGTCCTTTTCGAATGGCATGACTGAAGACGGTCACGCTAAAACATTTTATAGGACGGGGAAGGAGATCATTTACGCCATTATGTGACGTTCATCAAGAAAATGTGTTTTTCTTTTCATTTTCCATTTTATTATGAGAATAAAGCGCACAGACTTGTGCGACTTTGCATAAAAAGACGATGTGCTGTGATGACGCACTGGTCGCACGAACACCGTCCGTCCGGAAGTTTCAATACAATGACCACCAAACCTGGAGCTCGGGAATCACCAAACATGATGACCGGTGTCAACTTTCAAACCGAGCTATTCACCTCGTAAAGAGTTGGAGGAGGCTACATGCACTTCAATGTGAATAAAAATTTGTGTTATACAGGTGGTGCTCCATTACTCCTTACAACCGGACGGCGTTAAAAATGGATCTACTATGGAAATGCATCAAAACATGAATGCATTGTTACAAATACTTTTCATTATTTATTTCCAATTTGTTAAGGAGGTAACTGAAGTGAATGGAAGCGCATTGTTTTCAGTTAAGGTGGTTTTAAACAGATTTATGAAGAAACTGTCGCATCCGTCTCTTCCCTTACTACAAATCTGACAGAAAAATAATAGTTCATCGAAACGCTATTTTCGGTGTCTTCAA
>JAARMF010001216.1:27470-39044 GCA_022844705.1 Toxascaris leonina | reverse complement strand
GATGATACAGAAACAACGGAAAGCACAAGCCTTGTCGCCAATCTTGAGGTCATAATCACATTGATTTGCGTTGTCTCCAAAGGCCTCGATCACTCCCGATACTTCATATCCTGAAAAGAATTGAGAAGCATACAGCAAACCCTCAATGCGAATTTCGACCTCACTTATTTCTTTTCAATGCTATAAACTGTAAACGTGCCTCCCAAGTACTCAGGCCAATTGCAAAGTCCCAATTTCAAGTCCATATGCGAGCTGATGCAAACTCTTCCTAAGTTTCGCGACGCTCGAAGCGAAAAGCAGGGGAACGAGTACCATAGCGTAAAATGGGTGCTTCCTATTTTTCTGAACTTGAGTTAACACCTTCTGTGAGACCAACTCGAAAGTACTGCTCTCCAACCATCATTTATTTATTCCTCCNGGGATTTCGTTCTCCCAACCAGAACGCTCGTTACCACCACCCACCACCCTCTTCACGCATTTTGCAAAATTTACATCTGCATAGCTCTTCACCGTGACGCCTTGCTTGTGCATATGTGTGTGTCTGTGTATGTATGTGCCTGTCTGCCTGTCCGAAAGTTTCAGCTCAGAGACCGCTGAAGAGAGGCTTGCGAAGTTTCACGAGTGTATCATAAGCCACAATATCAGTTTTCGCATAATACTTCACAGTGGTCTGTCGACTTCAAAAAAGACTATAGTCAATTAAAAACAACCGCAGTCCTCAGATTCTCCGCGTTGCAACCAGCCAAACCCGAAAGAGAAATTTTACCTGGGAAGAGAGAGGTGTCCTTGATGCCATTCGTGATCCTAGCCTGCTTCGTATTCGCTACTTCTGTGTCAGTCAGACAGACCCCAGCGTAGCAGACCTAAAATGAACCACGGAACTAGCTCATTAAATGCAGAAGAACTCGAAAACTTCCATTTTCATCTCCTTTGTTTCGCGGCCACCGCGGAATCAGCGATTCCCCCATCGATCCCAACTCGACGTTTTATTTGGTTCACGCATAGAAAGCTATGTGCGAAATGCTGTTGCGTAGAGGTGAGAACCGGTTTAACACTTTGATGTTGTTGCATGAAACAACCAGCTGAGTACTGAATGACGCAAGCACAAATATCCCAGCAATAAAATCGGCTGCTCAAAAAACTCTCACTCCAATGACAACCCCGTAATGCACGTCCGACCCGATTGAAAAGCTTCCACCAAGTCGAAGTAGCTGTCATATTTGGACGATAGCAATAAAGCAGTGTAATCTATTAAGAGTACGCCGATTACTATTGTAGAGTTGCTTGACTGCGGCTGCCAGTGATGTGCTGCTGGTGAATGACTTTCACCCAGCAGTGCGTGTATCGCCAGACACTTTGTGCTAACGGGCAGGGAAAGGGCAGAATTTAGTCAACGAGCAAGGGAAGGCACGAAAAGGAAAAAATCGGGGAGTGGCTCTTGTGTGGATTCCTTCACAGAAGTTTCTTCAAAATTCAGACTTCGAATGAATCGTTTCTCGATTAAATGCAAGCAGGACAAAATCAGTAAATATGCGCACATTGACGAGTAGAATTCGCTGCAAGTGCATTTCATCTCCACATATCCTATCGTCACCTTCGTCATCACTTGAAGAAACGCACCTCAACTTCTACTCTCTCAAACGTTGTTTGTGAGTCTTCATTTCGGATCTACAAACATCACACCTAACGTCCGAAGTGAGGCTTCCATTATCATATTCAGGCTAACTATGCCTAGCGCTCATTTCTGAGCATCGCTTTTTTGAAATGGTCTTGTTGCGCTGAAGGTATTAAGAAAAGATGAAGCAAACCTTGATGCGGGCGCCTTTCGTCGGCACATCCGGGATCGACTCCTCCTCGAAAAAGTGCACTTCTTTGAGATCTCTTGGCGAACCGAGAGAAATACGTCGGTTCTTTACAGCTCCAGCCATCACCTGAAGTTACTGTTACCTTCACGCTAGCACTTCCATTACGCAACTGATTGTACGATATTGCTTTAGAGTTTAAAAAGCGGTTTCCTCCACAACTTCCTGCAGGGCAGCTGAGATTGCTCCTCAAAACGTTCCTCGATCACTTCCACAACAGTCGATGGACTAAGCAAGCTCATTCTTCGGTTTCGGATCACCCTTCCACATGCGCTACGCGCCCAGGCCGATTTCTCGTAAAATACTCAACCACGTATTCGCGGCATTACGTAGGTTGTATGTGTGAATGTTTATCTGTCCAACACTTTCGATGCACGCATCATGCAGACCTCGATGGCGAAATTTTATAGTTGCCATGATTCGCAAAAGTTCATAGAACTTGCAACCATTATTGGCCTACAGTCTGATCGAAGAACGAATTTTTTAGCTGTACACTTATGTAGCGGGCCGAAAATTTCGTGTCACGGAGAGTACGGTCTGCCGAAAAAAATAGAAGCCTCTACTGCCTTGTAGATACTTCGTGGAAGATGGAAGGTTAGGAGAAGGAAACTCCGGATAACAGAAACCTACGTCGCCAGCAGGCCGGCCATCAGGCGATATACTACCAGCCACAGCAACATGGAAAGTGAGATCAGCTCCGACGTCTTTATGGTATTGCTCGGATGCGACAAGCTCAAGACCACGAAAGAAGGAAAATTGCAAGTTGCATCGATGGAGAGAATGACGGAATCGATGAAAACGCCGCTGTTCAAGATATTCAGGGCAAGAATGCGCAAATTAAAGGTGCAAACACATCGTGGCTTTCCATTCCGAAACATGCACTCGCCACATTATGCTGCATCTGTCCATATCCAATTATTAATGCCATGACTTTTGATTTCAAGCTACTGACGTTACCTTCTGGACTTTTTCGACACTCCACTCACGATGACCTCTGAATTCAACCCTTATGCATATCCGTTATATTTCAGACCACACCAACATCAACGTCAGCCATCAGCTTTGTGCCGTCTATCTATGGAAAGCCGAACCGATGAGGCACAAGGAATCTACGAACTTACCGCTAAGTAGCCTTGCGCTCAGAACGAATGGAAGCGAATCTAGGAAGATGTGTAACGAATGAAACTTTCGTGTATTAGTAAAATCTGCTAAGAGCAGAATATTACGCGCACCAAAAGGCAGTTCAGTATGCAAAAAAATAGCGTCGCTCCCTTCGATGCAATTTTCACGCCGATCGCGGATACTGGCAGTGAGCATGACAGTGAGGTCCAACTAGTGATGTTCGATGATCTGCATCATTCATCGAACATATTTCAATCTTCATGAGAGAACTCGTCTCATGAAGGTCAAGAAGTGGAATAAACGGATTGGCGATTATGACGAATGACGTATTCCGTCGCATACAACGAACTGCTTACTGACTGTTTTCGACTCAACAGACGTCGTTTTCGATACATGAATATCTGCTCACTGAGCAGATCAGATGTGAGCAGCAGGTCACAGTATCGGTGCAAACAGTGTTGCTACAGCAGCGTGTTATCATTCCGTAGGGTCTCGATGCCTTGTGGCTTTCTATTCCAACGCATATAGATTCTGCGTATTTTGTATGTGTTCGCTTGGAGCATCTTCTTGGACAGTGATCAGGGAATACATTGAATAC
Source organism: Toxascaris leonina (assembly GCA_022844705.1). Lineage (NCBI taxonomy): Eukaryota > Metazoa > Nematoda > Chromadorea > Rhabditida > Ascarididae > Toxascaris > Toxascaris leonina. Next base: position 35,462 of record JAARMF010001216.1, on the reverse strand, counting down.
AGTGTTCTAGAAGACAAACATAATGTGCCCAGCCGCTAAGGAGGCCCACGAAAAAAAATTGAAGACCGAGANNNTATCTACTCATAACTTCATTACAGTCCACCGCTTTTGTTCATCGACTCTTAACAACGTCATCGAAATTGCAGGTAGGGTTTATTCTGCTGCTGATCGGTATTAGCCCGGAAGCAAAATTTTATTTACAAGGATGACTATTTTACAAGGATTCTGGTTGCTTGGACGGTTGCTGAGCGGTCGCGTTTCCCTTCGCTCAGCCCGACGCGGCAAAGAACCGCTGAACGACCGTCAGATATGACGGTCGCCTGCGAATACGCAGAATAAGCAGGCGTGAACCAACCGACGGCGAAATTCGTGAGGGTGTGACTGGGGTTGGCGGTGGCACGCCAACACTTAAAAACAATTTTCACATTGCCCAATGACGGTTTCGTATCACGTCGAACACGATTCGCCGAGAAAGATCGCAGCCCCTGCTGCCTTGTAGATACTTCATGGAAGGAGAAAGGCTAGGAGAAGGAAACTCTGAATAACCGAAACGTACATCGCCAGCAGACCGGCCTCCAGGCGACGTACTACTGACCACAGCAATATGGAAAGCAAGAGCGCAGCAGACTGCCAACAAGATGGGGTTTCGACGTCTACATGGCACTGCTTGGAGGCGGCGAGTTCAGGATCGAGAAAGATGGAAAAATTGCCAGCTGCATCGATGGAGACAACAACGAAATCGATGAAATTACAACTGTTCAACGTATTCAACGAATTTTACAAGCGCTCCGTTTCAGACGAGAGCAAACTATTGGGAGTTTTGTCGTTGCGTCTGCAAACTTCAGTGCCGCCGCACGACTGTAGATCATCTGGGTAGGCTGTTTCATATCTGGTAGCATATGCGAGCAGGATCTTACTGAAGCCATGCAAACGCATTGAATAGCAATTGGAGATCCTTGTAGTGCGACGTTTCGCCTAAGGACAGCACGTTGCAAAGCCAACATCGCGTTCATTGGAAACTACATCCCTATGAAGCTTATAAGAGCAGTCAGGTGCAGTGAGTGGCGAAATAATTGTTCACTTGTGCTTCTGTGATTTATCCAGCCACAAGCCAGGTTGTTTATGATTGCACCGTTTTTACTGAAACGAAAGTCATGAGTGCAGTTACCTTGCTCGGCATTCTTACAAGATATCCCGAAGAAACAAGATATCCCGAAGTGTGCCATCAGAGCGCTACAAACCACCCTCGGTCCATCCTGGGTCACTCGTCCTTTCAATTATATCACTTCTCAGGGCTGTTCGTTGGTGTTTATTTCGACTACTTTTATGATTCCCCAAATCCTTGCCTCTACCATCCCGAATATCTTGCCTACTCTTCTCCTGGTTGGTCACCGCCGTCAGTAGCTCTTAGCACAACGTTTTGATCAGATGGCTTCCTATTTGCACTCATCGGTCTTTTTCTTGTGCTGGATGTCTTTATTCTTGGAAACTGCGTTGCAGCTTTGTTCAATTATGACTATGCTTCGGTCACTTTCAGCATCTTCCCGCAACGAAACATACGGAATCGAAATACCATGATTCACCTTATTGTTGACCGCAGCGGAATCAGCCCTCTTACAAGGTCAGATAGTTGGAACTTTCAACTTCCTCACTTACAATTTGTGATGCTTCCGCTATGTCGTTCACACCTGTTCTAATTCCGGATACATGCTAGTTACGACATGATTTATGGAGAGGAGATTACCCAATACTTGCAATCTGTCAATGCGTATGTAGTTATCACACATTTCACACTTTTTTTCAATATTTCCAAAAAAAAGTTGTGCTGGTTCGATCCTCACCCATTGCCCGCCCTCATGCTTGTATTTTGCATCGCAAAAACTTTGAGACGACAACTCTTCCCACCATAACAAATGCTGAATACGACTTCATGAGATGATGTAGTCGCCGTAGAATTCACTCACAGTTCTGATGCCCCCTTTAAAATTTCAATGACTTGGTGGGGAGAAAAAGGAGCAACCACCAAGCAAAGGCAAGGAGCCGCGGCAAGCAGCCAGTCTGATCAGAAACGTCGCAAGTTCTGTTCTGTGCGAAAAATACGTCATTTTTTTTACTACTGTTCGAAGATTCACGAACACTTCATGAGGCCTCGCGCTGCTCATACGTTAAAGATAGGTGCGTTGGATCAGATGCCAATTGCTCCCTCTTTTAACAAAGGTAGCAAGGTGGCCGTAACTGGGGACAGTTTGTACCAATGGTCGGTTGCTGATTCAGTCGGACTCCGGTTTGCGATTGTGTCAGATGACCGATCAGCCATGCCTAGAACAGATGATTTTATCGACCCCCTGACTTCGATTTTTTGCAGGCGGTCGGCTGCCGTAGTGCCTTTGGAGTCGATACCGCCGTGATACTTTTATGACTTTGTGCCTGAGACTTTACCATAGAATTGCATATGCTTTTTTCTCAGAATGCTGGAAGAAACATTAAGTGTATTCTTCGTACGTGGAACAGACGTTTGCATGTGGCGACACAAAATCAAACTAAACAGAAGTAATCTCCTATGAAGCAAGCTTCGTAAACACTTGGAGGGGCCACTTTGACCAGAGTGCATGGATCTTTGGATCAGGCTGCTCTTCCTTTATAGTGAGTGTTAAGGTCAGGAGGGGAGGATCTGTAGATTTGCTCACCTCCTAACCATGTTTTCCACTGTGAAAGAAAAAATGTTTGTTGTGCGCTCGCCTTGTTGGATCGTAGTGAGCTACTGCAATCGGTCTTGCAGAATAAAATGACCTGTACTGCCTGTGTTGATTATGTAACTATTCCTTTAACGTGTAATGGTAGGGAGAGTATACTCATGAAGGCATAGCCCACTGTGTTGGAAAAGCAGTTTCTTCACTGTCTTATGCGGATCGCGACTGAACGACGCGATTCTGCGATCGAAACATGCATGCACTATGAGTAAGAAAAGTTGTTCATTTCATGTTCTTCAATAAAATTTGCATCGAATCGTATCCCAAGAAAACTTCACAATTTTCGATGAAAAGTTCCTTTTCTTCATTTCTCATTTGTTTCTGACACATGGAGAGACTGTGATTTTGCTGTGATGACAGTGCAGTTGGCGGATAATAAAGTTTTTAGCATTAAGACGGCTTGGCTGAGACGAAACTAACATACACGATTTGCAATCCATTGTGTGTGAGTTGACTTCATAAGAATGAATGGAATTCTGTTAGTTTCAATGGCAGAGACAGCGATATGCGCGTTCATTCACCTGCGGATGCAAACGGCGACATGGTGGTAGCGGAATGTTGGTGAGGCAGCAAAACCATTTTATGAACAGAATCACTTAGGAACCAAGTAAAGTGAAGAAGCGCTTGTACCTGTGAAATAAACGTTCGTTATGAGTAATATCGGGTATTTGTTAAACTGGATTTGGGCATTATTTAGCGCGTTTGTGATCGTGTTCGCATCAACGATGACTACGGTGGCGCTCCTCTATTCCGACATTGAATGGTGTTCCAACAGCTGCGGACAGGAGACGAGCGACGGCAGTTGTGCACTTCTTCCCGACACCCATTACAACTGTAGGCTCGTTTAGTGAGTGATTGCTGCTATTGTCACCAAATGCGAAAAAATCTACGCCCCATGCCTTAAAGATGGGGAGGGCACAATAGGATCCTTCCATTTGTGTCACACCCTTTGATGGATGCACTGCGAAGTTGCAGCGAAAAACCTTTTTCGAGCGAATTATGAAACTGACATAGGTGCGATACTTCAGTTGTTTGTATTGGTGAATATGGTCTGGTAATGGGTCATGCGCATCTGCACATATTTCCCTCGAACGGCAATGCAAGCTCCGCAGTTTGTAGTGTGAAAACATGTCCCTTTTCTGTATGTTACTACGATTGACCACAGTGGTGTTCACTTTTTTTCAGAAATGTTTAACAGTTTCGACATAAAGGAGATAAACGACAGTTCTCACTGATCTTTTCAATTTAGAAAGGAGTTCGCAATATGTGAAGTGAATGATGCTCATTCCAGCTCACGGCATTTCACTGGGTACTCTATTGATGGAATTTGGGAGAAACGCTTAGAAGCCAAACGTGTTATGACCACTCGTTATGACAGGTTTCCTTGTTCACTTTCAGCACCTTCACGTAACCAAACAGATGAACTCGTTCACGTTTTCGGTCTCTTTGCCTGCCACGAAAACTGCCGACATCAGTTCACAGCTTTCAATCAATTTCGTCGTCGGAATATTTGGTCGTGATCATACTGTTTAGCGTGGTAACGGAATTCTCGTTGCAATTTTCAAAGTTGTTCGGAGCTGTTGAATGTCAGCATGGTGTCATGTGCAAACCTCATCTGGGATGATGTCTCCTCGTCGATGCCCACACCTTTTCGTGCAAATCTAGCTCTTCGAAGACGTGCCGTAGACTTGGATTGAATAGTGGTGAAGCAGTGCAGTTCACATGTCGTGCTCCTCCGTCAACCAGAGATTTCAGATTGCAGGTAGAAGTGATATTGGGCTGTAGTTTCTGATATAGTCACGATCGTCTTTCTTCGATGAACCGAATAAACAGATCCCAAACAAGATAAATTGCTCTTGTCTCAAATGAGCTTTCTTCTCGATGGCCAAAAGGATGTCGGAGGAGTGCGTAAAAGTGAATACCCTCCTAAAAATGTTCAGTTATATATTTCAAAGTGTATTTATTCTTCGCGATAAGGCGAATATAACTGTCAACACGGAGGCGCTTGGCATGCGGGGAAACGCCGCCGTTAGTAGTGACCACTGTCGAAACTCTCACAGTCAAAGCTCATCAGACTCCTGCCGAAAAGAAAGCAGAAGGAGAGGGGAATAGACTTTAGATCATTCTTATCCGAAACTTTTAGTTCGCTCGTCGCTGCAAAACGTTAAGCGATTGACCTGGCATCGAATCGAGGAGCTAGCTTAGTATACCACTGCTGATGACCTGGTTTCACATTGTTAAAGGGGCGTCAAGATTGTACAAGTCGTTGTGTAGCTAAAATTCGCAAAGAGCAGTTAGAATTCCTCAATTTGCATACAGCAAAGTGAATTCTCTGATTTGACTATCACAAGAAGGAGGCGGCAGTTCTTCAACGATGGGCAGTCGTCTGTCCAAAGGGGACGTCGAGTGGGTGTTTCGCCTCCGTCCGCTTGTATTTCGAGGTTTTCTTTTGCATTTTCATGTTTGGCCTCTGCTTAACGAAAAGCGTCTTTATCATGTGTTTGTTTCCAACAGTGAAAGGAAACGTACGTCTGTCTTCCAGTTTGTATGTGCGTGGTCTGAATGGTGCCGCAAAAATTCCGCAAAATGCTGGGCACATTGTGGTTTCAGTATTTTTCGAACGTATTTCAGTCGGATTCGCTTTATCGAGACGTGATAAGATTCAAAATATCTGCATTTCCCGGGCGCTTAATCCGGCGAAAACATGTAGATGTAAATCCACCACCTAGATTGCTCCTTTCGGTGAATCGGCAGGTAGAACTCCCTCCTGAGCCGGAAGCGTACTGCAGGAAGTTCTCCGACTGCCAAGATTTTGATGGCAGAATCCGTAACTCCGTTGCCGTCACCCACTTTATGCAGTTGTCTCATCGTTTAACTTTTATGTTTCGCTCAATTTGAGCAGTAACATGAACTAATCTTTTGTGGATGAACGTGTCGCGAGAGTTTTACGTGTGATTTAGTGACAACTACATGCTTTCCCGCTTAGATCTGTGCACCGTGAATATTTTAGCTGCGGAAAATGAACGTTTGATATGAACAAGTGGAAGCCGATGGAGTAAATTCATGGACACACAATACGGAGAAAATATCGAGTTTAAACAGCCACATGTGAAACGTTCACAGACAATAGGGGTATCAAATTTTCAGCTGTAAATAAGAGGAAGATACACAATGCATTTCTTCATACAAAATTTCTCAATCTTCCACTTAATCATAAGTAAAACTCTCGCGTCTCCCCATCTACATAAGAAATCGTTGCCCAGTCACATATCCCCCGGCCTTGGTCCACCTAACGAATAACCATGTTGCAGCTTCACTGACGCTGTAGGCAATTATTTCTTTGTTTCACCTCTTCTAGGTAATGGGCTGAACATAAGAAATCCAAATAAGAAAACTTTAGCCCGCTACCTAGGAAAGGTGGAAGCAAGAAATAATTGCCCTACTCAGCGTCAGTGAAGCGGCAACACGGTTATCCGTTGGTGGACCAAGGCCACGGAGGTATGTGACTGGGCGACGATTTTCATAAAGCCCGTCGTGCCGGTTCGATATGTGCAGTTCGAACAGGAATGCGACCCTTGCTCGAAAAAACGCATGTTGCAGTTGCTGTCTAGCATGTACGGGATCCCGTCACACCGTTTGCTCTTCTTCGGCGCGACATTTTTCGTCACCGTTGTTTATTCAGGAAGTGCTCTATTCGAACGGCATCTCGCGCTGTTCGGTTACAGAAATGTTGAAGAAGTGGTTTCTTCTGTGATGTATGCGCAGTGAGAGGCAAAAAGCGCACAATTTAAAGCGGCCGGAGCAACACAGCATCATCCCTCTTCAACAGCAGAAGCCCTAATTGACTAGGCCATCCCATACGAGCGTCCGCATAAACATTCCTCCAACAAAACCAACTCCATAGGGCGTTTTGCATTCGGTTAGTTTTGCAGCTGCAAACTATCCTACTAACATCGCACATCTCAACTCCTTATGAAGGTGCGANTGAGAGGGTATTAATCGCATAGTCATTGGGGCATCCAAGCAGAGGGCTTCGTTTGTGAAAGTGATTTCTGCAGCTGTCGTCGTGTCCTTAGGGGACACAGCTCAGCAATGTCAGCGGTGTCCAAAGGAATGGAAGTACTATGCCCGAACGGATCACTGCTACATAAAAGTTTGTTTATTATTTTTGATTGTCTTTTTTTTTCATTTTTGGGTCATCCAAAGCTCGGTAATTCAAAGCGTCAGAAACAGTAATAATGTGTGTGGCCAGCATATCTTTGACAGTATGCGTTGGAAAAAGAGACCGCAAAGAATCACTATAGCCTTTGAGTATTTCATTTCGGCTGCTACACCGGCCAGCTGACCCGTCGCCCCATCTAATTTGATGCATCAGTCATGGCCTCATGACCTTTTTGGTGCAGCGTTGAGCGTTTCTCCAATGCGAGATCAAGAATGTTCACGAACTGAATGTTCACAATTTCAGAGAGCACCACTCAATTTCTGCGGATTTGCGTATTGATCCTCTTCTTCGTGTTCCAGAGAGCATAAGGACGAGAAGCAAAATTCTTAATGTCTCGAAGGAGTACGGCACTAGGGGTTGCTGGATTCCGATAGTGAAGAAGTGATCGGAAAGAAATGCAATTATTTAGAAATAGGCACTCTGCCCGAAGCGCTCTGATGGCACTCTTCCGGATATCCTCTTTCGTTATAAGAATGCCGAGCGCGGCAGTTGCACTCATCACCCGTTTCACTAAAAGCAGTTAGAGTCAGAAACGTTCTGGCTTGTGGCTGGATAAATCCCAGAAGCGCAAATGAACAACTATTTCGCCATTCACCGCACCTGACTGCTCTTATAAGCTTCATAGGGAGATAGTTTCTATTGAACGCAGTGTTGGCTTTGCCCTGATTCAGTGTGCTGTCCTTAGGCGAAACATCGCACTGCAAGGATCTTCAATTGCTATTCAATGCGTTGGCATGGCTTCGGTCATAGTTAGGTAATTCTGAGATAAAATTGCCCCTTTGCAGCCGTGCACAATACTTTGGGACGAAGGCCAGCGTCTTCTAGACAACTGTACCACAAAAGAAAAAAACGAAGTAATACAGGTGCAAGAATTCTGTTCTCCTCCAAAGATAAACAACGAGGGAAGATAGAAGAGAAATGGGGTGGAGAGCATAATGGTTAAGCAGATTGCGGTCGCAAGTATATGTGACGATGTGGGCATTAAACTCAGGCAAATTCCATCCTATATAGGTGGTAATT
>JAARMF010001216.1:11615-27377 GCA_022844705.1 Toxascaris leonina | reverse complement strand
CGTGAAAGTACTCTACGGCCCTATTCGCATATGCTACGAGATGTAAGACAACGTACCCAGCTGATCCACAGTCGGACGGCGGCACTGGTAATTGTGATCTCGACTTTGATTAATATTACAGCTGGACTGGGGTGAGGGAATGACGTTCGAACAAGCGGAAAATGAATGTGCTCAAAGTGGGGCTCACCTTGCATCGATACACTCGGGCGATGAAAACGAGTTTGTGAAAGGTAAGAGCCTTATTTGTGAAGTTTAAGAGTCTATTTCAAGCCGGCCACCTTCAAGAACGGTTATTATCATTTAGGTACGGCGGAGCGGCCCGTCAACTTCCTTATTCTAGCTGTGGGCCGACATTGGATTGTTTTCTTTCGCGTAGTGCTCATTTTCTCGATAAATCTTTATACCGTTTATGATGGTAATTCAGTCATGAGGCGGCTAAATTAACGATGAACGGTTTTGGAATGTTACTGGCGGTAGGGTGCATTTGGGTGATTTAGGTCTAGTGGAGAGTTGACACATCCAAAACTCGTATTCCGAGCTCCAGCTTGTTCATAACATTTTGCCAACAGCAAAGTTCAGAGGATCCTTCAGAGTATAAGTTTCCGCTCGCAACCACATGTGCACGTGCTTCTAGCACTTTTCGGCAAAAGCAAGGAAGACAAGCTAAGCGGTTGGATCGGATATCGAAGACCTGCAGAAGGAAAGTGGAGTTGGGTAGACGAATCTATGAACAATTATACCAACTGGGATCAATTGGAGCCGAACAACGACCGCAAGCATGATGCTTGTGTAGAAGTATATCCGAAATCTGGACTGTGGAATGATCAACGGTGCCACCATGATTCCGGGAATATTGCGTTTTGCAAGATGCGAAGCTACACAAAAGGTTTTTAGTATAGTAAAGCAATAAACACACCACAGAGGTGTAATTTCGTGGTCTTCACAGAGGTGTTGTTTCGTGGTGATTTCACAGACGTATGTGGGACATTCCGAACAAGGGAAGGTGCATATTACTCTGATAGTATTTCTAAGAACGTTCGCATAATCCTTTCATTAGCGGTGTTGTCAATGGACTGAAGAGTGAGCGTTCGTTACTGCTTTGTGGATGCTGTGCGGCGCGTTGCGAGATGTTGATTGTTTGAGAATAATGCATTATGAGCTCTGATCTCATGGCTGACTAAAAGGCTTCTGTATATCTGTAAAAGAGTTGAAGAACGTGCTCATCAAAGCTTGAGACAGATCCCGCAAGGTTTTAAAATTGGAGTTTAGCACCTACTGGAGGGACCGTCTGGTGTATTTCGTTTGCTAGAAACTTTCTGTGATTTGAATTCATTTACCATGGGCTGATTGACGTGATGATAAATATTGACATTTCAAAGGATCAGCGAGCGCCGTTCCTACTTCGGCGACGTTTCCGTGAATCGATGGTGCTCCTCATTCCCAAACTCACCTGTACAAAATTCGTAGCGCACCTCGACGACGCACCTTTTATCAATCCCTTCCAATAATATATGATGACTGTTTTGCTCTACTTCACTTCCGCATTTGTTTCATTGCTGCCCTGCAACAGCAGGTTGTCCGTCGATTTATATAATAAACGGTTTTCGTCGAATCACGATTAACACATCTGCGCGGACTACTTTTCCGCTTCTCATTGTTCCTTTTTTGTGTTCTTCGCATATCTCTTGTGATTCGTTGGTGGATGGTGTACAAGGCATTCACGTATGCGTTTCGGTCATGGGAACAATGTGCGCTCGCGTTTGTTAGTGAAGGAGTACTTACGACACACAATACCTTCCTAACATTTGCTTGTGAAGTTTCACTCTTTGAGAGGGTGTCCTCATTTTGTTGGGTATAAATAAATCAAATCGTAGAGATTGTTGAATTTCGAAGTGGAGGCTTAACAACGAAATGTTTAATCTCATAGTGATGTGATTGTTAAGAACAAATGATCGGTTCGCATGAAATTTATAGCGGCGACCGAATCACCTCGCGTAGGATCTAACGAATTGTTATGTCGGAGGTATTCTGTGTTCATCAAACGCAAACCAACTTACTGAATCCAGTTGTCTTCATTCACGTGAATAAGAAAAACTGCGGGTAACAATAAGAGATATGTGGAAACCACATAAGTAAAAACGAGCGGAGTATGTAAAAAAAAGCGACCAAGAAGCAGTGAACAATTCGGTGAAACTCACTGACCTTCGAGGTGATGCGCTTCTATTCAGTAGATGTATCTGGCGTTCAGCACATTGATTGAGAAAGAGGTCTTAAAGCTACAGAATTTGCACCAACTAAGCAGTCATGCGGTTCCTAATATTTTGTTTCGTCGACGATTGGCACGAGCGCCCTCTAAATGCCAGGATGTGCGAGGATTATTGCGCACGATTGCGCTTTGCACCCACACTGCTTTGCCACATAAGCAGTCGTTGCCGAGCAGTGTACATGATCTCTTCAAGACGCAGTTATTACAGTCACTGCCCCCTAAGTTTGGCATGAAAGCTCTCGATCAGTTGGAAGGATTCGCCACTTCGTGTGCATGCGTGGTCATGATCGTCTCATGATACATCATTGCAATAAAGGTGATCATCACGATGGGTTGATGATGACCATATCCGTGATAATGTTTCCCTCATTTGTGTCCCGTTATTCCACAAGTTTACTTTTATGTCGGTCACATATAAGGCATAAGAATATTGCGATTTCTGTGTAATTTATCGAGTTCACAGCAGCAACGAAAGCAATACAATCCGAGCCTCATTAGATATGTTATGCCTTCAAAGGATTCCACCAGAGAAAAGATACAGCAGAAGTGTAGAAGACTGACCTAACGACATCACAGAGGTCACTTCTAACATCGTGAAGCGTGCCAAAACCCACGCTTCCACGATCCGCACGAGTTGTACTCACGGTGTATATGGAATTGGACTCGGATTGCACGGTTTTTCGTTCTTCTCATTCAACAGCATCTCTTTTCGGGCGAAGCAGGAGGCTGAATGACACTGTAAATTCATCCTCATTTGCTCTCACCTTTGTTCCATCCTGAGTGAGAAAGTACCCATGGTTAATCATTCCGTCTGAATGTATTTATGTTGCACATTGTTGCACAATTTGAATGTTGCACATTGCGGAAACAAGTAACGTTTTTTTTCCACACCAGCTAATGGACCAATCAAATTTCCACAGTTGCTTTGTTAGCTTGGTCGATGATGCGTAGGCCTGGTCTTTCCGCACCGGTCATGCCCAGCTACCCTTCTTCCGTGTGTGATGTTATTGAAGCACCCACTCGTTGCTGTCGTAATGAGTTGCCTTCGGCGAACGCGTCTCTTCTGCAGCTGTATCACGAAAGTGGGCGAATCGAAGAACGTCGTTGTCCAAAGTTGTCATTGTTCAGAGTTAGTTCGGAAGAGCTGCCAAAAAGACTACAGCCAAGCAAGATAAGTCTGCGTATTCTCGACCAAAGGAAACTAGTAGCAGAGATGGCGCAGGAATGAATGGTCCTGTTAGGGAATCATGCTCATTTTGTAGGTATTTTTAGATATCTGAGATGAAGACATCTGTAAGCAAAGACTCCTAAATTCGTAGCAGAAAGTGTTACAATGCAAATCGCTGTCAAGAGGGAACGGGCCTGAAAGGATCCTCCTCCAAGTCTTCAATGCATCTATTCCAAGAACGTACTCCCCTGCAAACATTCGCAACTACGAGTTTCGCGAGTTGACAAGAACCCTTGAAATGACTTATTTAAAATTTCACCCGCAACGAAGCTTCCCAATTTGTTTCGTTGAATCAATGCGGATGCTCGAATTGATTATATATTGTCGAAAAGGGATTCTCGTGAGATACTTGTCATGAACGCCTTAGCACACTCCTCTAAACTGCTGACGACAACAGAAAAGATGCACAGAACTCGTTTGTTCAATACTTGCATCCCACAACGGTCTGTTTAAGTTGTTAAACGGTAAATCCAGAACTAGAAATATGGAGCGGCATTCCTTTCAAACGCGAGATCCTAGAAATCGAGAGCTCTGTTGAGGTAATATTGTCGCTTGGACGGTTGCTGAGCGGTCGTGCCTCTTTCCGCTCAACTCGATGCGGTGAAGGATCATGGAAGGGCCGTCAGATATGGCGGTTACCTACGAGTATGTCGTATAAGCAGGCGCGAACCAACCGATGGCGAAATTCGTGAGGGTGTGACTGGGGTTGGCGGTGGCACGCCAACACTTAAAAAATTTTCACGTTGCCCAATGACGGTTTCGTATCACGTCGAACACGATCCGCCGAGAAAGATCGCAGCCTCTGCTGCCTTGTAGATACTTCATGGAAGGAGAAAGGCTAGGAGAAGGAAACTCCGAATAACCGAAACGTGGATCGCCAGCAGACCGGCCTCCAGGCGACGTACCACCGACCACAGCAATATGGAAAGCAAGAGCGCAGCAGACTGCCAACAAGATGGGGTTTCGACGTCTACATGGCACTGCTTGGAGGCGGCGAGTTCAGGATCGAGAAAGATGGAAGAATTGCCAGCTGCATCGATGGAGACAACAACGAAATCGATGAAATTACAACTGTTCAATGTATTCAGTGTATTGCTGAGGATGCTAATGGTGCAACAGTTGAACAACTTTCGTTAGGAAACTTGTGTAATTCAATTTCTTTCCAGAAAGTTCGGAGACACCACTTATTCCTACCAGATCATCAGCAATTCCTCCAATCTCGTCTCTTTCAAAAGTCGTGACCACTAGCATTTCAAAAGAAAAAAATCGTGGATAGTTAGTTGATCGATTCTCTCCAAAAGAACAAAAACTTCTTGGTTGGACGTAATAGAAAAAAGAAGGAGAAAGGAAACAGCTCACAACCCGAAGAGTCGATATCGCCGTTCTCTTCCGCGGAATTTTGGATTTAAGAAAATCGCTTTCTTCAAGTTAACGAGCCGGAGACAAGTTGCGCTACTGGCGGAGTCATTCTGCGAGGGCACAAAAGTGTGTACGTTTTCTAATAAAGCTGTCAAAAAGGTAGTGGCCAGCAAACTGTGGCAGATCGGACCCTTAAGATATCGCATGGAGGTATATGATGACATGAGAGGATAGGAAAGGGAGCTCTGGTGGCTTTCGGGTTGAAGCCACCGGATAGGAAGACAGAAAGACATGCGAGAAGCACATATAAATGGGGATAGTGTCGCCCTAATGCATTTTTGCAGAACCAATATCTGATATCGCAAAAATGCAACAAGCGTTGATTGCCGCCAGCAGCAATTTTCTGTCTTGACGCGATTCCATGTGACAGCATCGGAAAAATTTTAACAGATGCACGAAATGAATAAGCCTATCCCTACAAATTCCCATTCAAGGTAGGGCATGTTCTGCTCTTTGAGGGAGCAGAGTGGATAGGCAAGGGCCCGCAAATTCGGATGCACGTTCGGATGAACACGTTACTCCCCGGCAAAGCCAAGCCTTCCTTAATGACAGCAATGAGCATGAACTCAAAGAACACTTCCTCACGCAGCATGACATGATGTCGACCTGCCCCGCATGCAGTGAATATCACTTCACTCACTTCACACCATTCGCCTCGTCGGCCATCACTACGAAGCATTCTGCCTTTCTTACCATCTGGAGTAATGAATGCAGATGCCGAGCACTATCAGTTAATGTGGCCTCATATTCTACTAGCGGGCCGATATGATAAGAAATGTTCAGGCAATGAATCGGGTGTGACAGACAAATGATAGAGAAACAAGTAGCATATCAGAGGTGAATTCAGAAGGCACAATAAGTTAAGAGACAAGAGGAGGCGAGTTGTAAAAGCTGTGAATGAAAATTCTGCGGCAGCTAAGCAACATCCACAGCAACCGGTGAACGAGTTCTCACATTATAGTTGTCGATCAATGGCGAATTCTGCATGCCAACCAACGCGATTGGGTTAGGTGGGTGATTGCCGAGTGGTCGTGTCTACAATCGCTCAACTCGATACGATGAAGGACAATGGCATTGATTCACGCACTGCCAAAAAGCGAAGTATTGCAGGTGCACGAATTCTATTCTTCTCCAAAGATAAACAACGAGGGAAAATAGAACAGAGATGGGGTGAAGGGAATAATGGTTAAGCGGATTGCGGTCGGAAGTCTATGTGATGAGGTGGGCATTGAACTCAGGCGAATTCCGTTCTATATGGGTGGTAATTAAAGCAAAACATCATGACAATTCAGTTGTCGATTACCGCAGTATGAAAGTACTCTACGACCCTTCCGCCGGCTGCTGCTGAGGTAATTTTGATGGTGTACGATGAGGACATTCCAGTTCCTGCCACCAATGCGGTGATTCACGAATGTTGCTGTGTGATCTTGACTTTGTGGGTCACCGATATTGTGCGTTTGTGTAAACGTTGATATCACTTTGATCTCGCTAAGGCGATTTTTACCGACCACGACGAGCATTCACCGAACGTTTCGTTTATCCAGTATAAAACAGTGATTGTGAGACTGCAGTGTTTAACGGATGTTATTTGGTTTGTTTCTTGCGAACAAACTGCACAGGTTGTGATGTTCAACATTTCAAGGAGCTAGAGCCTCAAAGGGTCACGACATGGAGCCGTCTCAGGTACTCGGGTTGCCATCGAAGTCTGCGTACAACAAATCGTAGCCTACCACCACATAAGCCGAAATTGTTTGCCAATAGTGTTTATTATAATTTCCACGGCCGACGTACATTACAAAGTGCGGGGGGAGGGGTGGAGAAGAGAGGAAGGAGATGCGTAACCGACTTCTTGAAAAAGACCTTCGTCCATTCGTCATCTTCAAGGGGTCGTCGTCTGAGCTTATGCCAACATTTTCAGGAAATCCGTTTCTAAGGTTTTGAGGGCAAGTGGAATCAGGTCGCATACGTCGTTCCGCAGCGATGGACACTCAGTATTACCGCTTCATTCGCTCAAGAAGCTGATGTTTGCTGTGAAAGATGTGATGGAATAAGGAGTACCATTCGCAGGACGCAGACCCGGTCGAACTGGATAGTTGCAATAGCATGTGATCGGGCGATCGAGATCAATTTTTCAAGTTCTCAATACCCCTATCTTGATGACGCAAAAGCGTTCAATCGGCTTCTTGGCGATGAAACAACTGTGACTGCCATAGTCGAGAAACACGTTCACTTTGTATGCACTTGCACCTGATGAACGATAAAAGGGCTGCTGATAACTTAGGTAACAAAAGATGTACGTTCCATGAGTATCTCCGAACATAACATTTACAACCGTTTTCTCTGCAGGTTGCAAGACTTCCGTGTAATCGTCCTCACACTCGCCGCCAACTATAGTCTTAAAAACTTCTTGCTAGTGCAGAATGCCCCGTGATGCCGATGGCAATAGTTTAGACATTCCTTTCCTCCGCATAATCCCGAGGGTTGCTCAGGTTTCAAGCCCCGGAAACGGTGTTAATTCCTTTGCGCAATTGTTTCTTTTCGAGGGGTGCATATCTGCTGTCCATACAAGGTTAGTTGAACTTTCAACAAAAAGTACACAACAGTTAAGGCTTATCAGATGTGATCTGTAAATCCTCTGCCCGATGGTGTGTGAACGAAGCAGGTTCGTCGATGACCGTCGCCATAAAGGAATACGGAAATGATACACATCGCTTGGATCCTGCATAGCGATGACTGGTTACCCCATTGCGAGCACTCCTTCCAATCCGGAAGAAATGATTCATCGCAGTGTAATCAATAACTGTATGTAGGTAAGCATATGAGAAATATGAACCTATTAAAGAAATATAAACCTATACTGCGCATAAAAAAGACCTAATAATTATTCAGCGAGTACTAAATCATGGCATTCGAGTAATCCACCAGAGGAAAAAATACGGAAGAGTCGAGGATCTCAAGCAAAATATTACTGGAGTGAAATCAATCATCTTGCAAATATTGAGTTTCAGAAGCTGGTAAAGCAGATGAAGGACGATAAGTCAAGCTCGTTCCTTAACAGTTCAATCACTGTATCAATCCATGGTCGTACTAGAAGAAAGAACTATACATGCAAAATTTGCAAAACTAAAATGGGACAGAGATCGATAAGTTTCAGCTGCTCAACCTGCACAGCCAACGTGATCGTTGAATTGAAGGTTTTGGCGTGACATAAAGGCAAACGATTGCCTATTGTCCAGTGATGACGAAATAAATGGAATAAATAAAAAATAAAAATAAAATATCAAGCCTACAGTCTCGCAGGTTTTCCGCCGTGCAGATCAACGTGAGCTTCCCTCCTTTGTCAGTAAGCATTAACCATCTTGAAGGTAATTTCAGAGATCAGATGCGGATCATCAGATGGAATGCTTGCATTCCTCGTTTGTCGTAGAATTATGTCGACATCACTGTGATAGTACTGAACATTTTGTNCTGTGATAGTACCGAACATTTTGTTTGATGCAACTGTCATCCCAGATAACGTGCAACGTTATACGGAGCCGTGTGAACACAGTGCAGCGCCTCGGCGATCGATTTTTGATCAGTTAGGGGCAAGCGATGGCCAAGTACCATCCTTCAAGAAGAACTAAACAAAAGTCTCATTTTGAACTTTGGAGAGATGAATCAGCTTATTAACGACGATCCAGTGTCGTCGCAAATCCCCCTCATTCCGAGTTCTGACGCCAAAAAATGATTGCCCACTCTTTTCTGCACTCTTTTTTACCTCATCGCTGTTTGCACCCTGGCACTAACAATACACGAACACAGCACATCGAGTGCAAGCTGACACTCAATTGGAGCCTGCATGTGCGTAACCTTTGACAGAGATGTTAAGCCTCACACTTCCCATTCGAAAGCAGTACCTCAGATGAGGAGATGAATTCGGCCAAAAGTGAGAAACAGTTAAGATTTATCCGCAATGATAACTGCAACAAAGAAGCCTATAACAAAGAATCGCTGTCGATTGGAGAACGAAACAAAATTACTATACAACAAAGAACTGCAAGAAGTAATTCTTACAATCTTTTCATACAAGGAAAACTTGTCGTCCAATGAAGGTATCAATCACTCCAGAAGCAAAAAACGAACCCGCCAATCAATCGCATGAGTAGGAACTAAAGGTGTGACACGTCCTTTGCAGTAGCCCTCTCATAGCTTTCTTCCTCATAAAGTAATTCAGCTTATGCGGTGTTTGCACTAGTACGTACTCGTTTTTCGCGATATTCACAAGATCGAGCCAAAGGGAAACGGTTTAAATTCATATATAGAAAAGAGCTCGGTGGTGTCCAATGGCACTTCTTATACCATTATATTTACTAATAGGTGGATATAGAGAAGATAAGAGACAAAAAATTGGGACGGATGGAGCAGGACTTTGATCGGGAAAAAACTGAAACATTTTACAAATTGTCGTTCTTCAAAGGAGATTTAATCGACCGCTGCGCGAAGCAAGTCATACAGAAATAGATACGCGAGAGCAAGGACGTTGGTCGTCGCAGAGGGCAGCGATACACTCCAAGTATTATAGCATCTAGGAGAATGATGACATCCACTTCCGACATCTACCGCTTTCTCAACCAAATATCTGAAAGTGTCGTTACAGTTGAAAGGCTTCTACGACCACACGTCTGACATATGAAGATGAATTTCGAATTATAAATGAAGAGAGAAAGCGATGAAAGCCGAGTGCTGCTCTCGAATTCGCTCACAACCTATTTTTACAAAAGTGGACGCGACGACGTGAGCAGTTGTCAAGCTCAATCAAAGACTTGATTTCTCCAAGAAGTTCGGCGTGCTCCCAACAANTGCTGCTCTCGAATTCGCTCACAACCTATTTTTACAAAAGTGGACGCGACGACGTGAGCAGTCGTCAAGCTCAATCAAAGACTTGATCTCTCCAAGAAGTTCGGCGTGCTCCCAACAAACTGAAACCTCTGAAACTTGGGCTGTCACATTCTCAAACAGTACATAGCCCAAGTTAACCAACCGGCAAAGTTAGTGGTAAACTTTGCAGTTGAATGTAACAGCCGTTTTTCAGCGAAAGACTCCTTAATGGTATTTCACGCGTTCCGAAAAGAGAATATTGAGATACACTAAAATTCTGCTGGTCTGTCCATTACCAACTTACTCATAGCCAAGTTCGGAGACTTGGAAACCTTCCACACGTTTCATAACGACAATTTCGGCATGCAACTAATTTCATGTTTCGTAAGTTTGGCGTCCTTGGTGAGAACATTCCTAAGCTGTAATTTTGAGTGCAACTTCTGGTCAAAAATACTTCTAAAGTCACATCTCCTTCGCCGGATCAAATGCGCATCACCAGGCTTTATGCTGTTGTTGAGCCTTCAAATGATTGGTTTTCACATGAAAGTTTTCAGATCAGCGTAGATTTTCTGCTTTTCTCAGCTCCCTTTCATTCAGGAAGGATGCGAGTGGTCTATGCAAATCCTCCCTTAAAGCGGAGACTTCCACTGGATGAAGTATGCTATTCAATACGAACTCCGCAAACAGCAATGACCAGATTCATTTCCTAATATTCTTGCCTCCATCTCGCGCATTTGTCTTCACCTCTCAAAACCTCAAGATTAGTGCAATCGTTCCGCTAACTTCTCAACAGTCTGCTATAATGACCATTCCATAGGGCTGATATCAAGGAGGATTAAGGCTAATAAAATGGCAGCTATACCACCGCTCTAAAAATGACGCTCGCCACGCAATTTTTCATCCGCATTCGTACGTTGCTGTCTCGCATAACGTGAACTCGATCCTGGATGCCCACGTCCGTCACGTCTCTCAAAGACCTGAAAGGAAGAAACGGTAGAGATAAAATTGTGGCATTTTACTCATGATATTTATTTCGTTCTGTTACAACAGGGACCTAAACACAACACACTCCGAAGATGTGTTGCGTCACAAAGGTAAAAGAAACAGCTCGCATTCACTCAGCTTAATGCATGATGCACTTGTAAACGTTGGCTGCGATTACAATAAAATAAGCCTGTAGTTTCCATGTTCGTGTTTGCTCTCTATTTGCTACTTGTTATGTTCGAGACAAGTGGCATGTGAGAGAGGTGGAGTAGGATTGATTTGGGCGTTTGCTTTGAGTGACAGGGTAATGGAAGGAAGCAAAAAAAAGCTTCATTCCGTGAGTGTCGACTGCCCATGATCGCTCTAGTGTCTAACAATCAATACAGTCATGCAACTGATGGCACTCCATTCCAGCACTGATAGGATGATACCAAGTGCTTCGCTTTGTGGAGTAACTTGCATTCACTGTCTTTAACATCTCGCATTTCATTTCTCTATTCGGCCCGCATATAAAATGGAATGGCAATCGACAGCTTCAACCGCATTCACCTGAAGGAAAAAGAGTGTAGAACCTTTCATGGAATACTAAGTAGCTGTCGCATAGATCGAGGAGCCAGAAACAAGCCCATGGTATTGTGCTGTGTCAGAGATCAGCTCGCAAGTTATGTTGCGACTTTGCCTTCTGCGTGAGNCAGCTCGCAAGTTATGCTGCATCTTTGCCTCCTGCGCGAATTATTCATCATTCTTTGCTCACAGTGAATTCCGTTCGCTAACGAGAACGTTCCAACGCGAGCAATGCTAACAAATATTCGCGCGGAAAACGAAGTGAAACAGCAGTCCAAACAGTGATCCTTCAAAAAGCAGTCTGCCATATTGCCGCTGTTTCAAGCAGCCATATGAATTTATCATCAACAATAATATATGAGCTGCACCGACCACAACATTTTCCACGAAGAAACAACGCAGAATCATCGTATGAGAACTTGATGCTCGGAACTCTGCCTAACCTATAAAGGTTGCCCGCAAAAAGACCTATCAACGACCCAAAATTCGTTGCAACCTTCCATTCCGTTGACCCTCCGAAGCGACTTAAGTCTATTGTACAACGCTGAATGCGTAAACAATGGAACCGCGGAACGTACGCTGCTGAGGCTATAACGCAGAAAAAAGAAGAAAAGCTTTCCAGATATGCTGTTCTGGAAGGATAAGGTACCTGTTGACAGTGTTTGTTCATAACGATGGGATATTTCAAAACGTACATTAGTTCTCACCTCTTCACTACTTCAAAGCTCAATGAATCTAGTGGGATGGCTCAATACAAACTCGGTTGAAGAAAACGCACCAAAAGCCGCGAGGTGCTTGATCATAGAAGAACGCATAACACCTTGGCACATAAAAAGGATGGCGAATAAAGCCGCGAGAACCAAAGTAGTGAGTGCCACAGGCCATCAACTTCCAGCCTTGTGGCCAATTTCTTCAGTAACATACAAACACACTACTATCATGCTCTCCATTCAAATAAAATAAGCACAAGAAAGCTTTGTAATGTAGGCGTTGAACGAGGAAATTATGCTATTATCTAAACGTCGGAACAGCAGAAGGATATTGACGGTTTGCGGATGGTCATTAAGAATGCAGGTACTTTGCTGTCATCTGTGGACGTTGAAATCTACCAACCCTTAAATAGTGCGATTAACGAAAAGTGCTACTTGTATCAAGGCAATCCACCTGAAAAGTAAAAATGAGAAGCGAAGGTGGAAGGATGAAATCGGAGATAGGGTAAGTTCCTATGATTGATTGAAGAGGGTAACCAGTTTAGAAGGCGCGATGATGGAAGACACACGAAGCAATCGCCACAGCATGGCACATCTTGCAGCAATTTCTTCACTCCACTGTCTCTCACCGCAAGCAGCAGCCGTCGTAGCGTCGCTCTGGTATCATTCATGACAGCTTGAAGGACTAAATTTCAATATGAAACACTCGGAAGCTTCATCCTGAACATAAATGATTATCCTTTCTCACTCCTTCCTCCAATTCAGATCAAAAACAATTGAATTGAGCATACCTGCTCCGAAAGATCAGCGAGTTGCGATATTTTTTCCATGCAGTTTAGGTTCAATAACTCAAGTGGAGTTGGCTCAGTTCGGATCATCACAAGACAGTCGGATAACTCATCCAAATCTGCATTCAGCTCACCCGATGCGATCGCCTTACTAAAAATATAATGCATATTCTCACCCCCAAAATGCCATCAGTTAGCGATATAATTTAAAAAATTTCCCATTTCACGAAGCCGTGGCGCGTACCCACTTCGAAAACACCCATGCTTTTTTCCTGACTGCCCATATCGTGAAATACAATGCCTTAGCTCCAAGAGTGTCAATTCAGTGCAGTGAAGGTTGCTCTGTCGACCACATATACACCATGATCTGAACAAGCGTTTAATGCTTCAGAAAGCACACTTCACACTAGTGGTGTAAACCGATAGCGAATGGCATCATAAGATATGATCTACAACCTACCACTATGACGTTGAATCAACGTTGCTATTTTGATTTATTTTTTCTCCGTGATACTACACACTACAAAAGAATCTACTGGAGCATTATTTTGCAACCGTTGACGATATGAACCGCACAAATGCAAACGATGAAGATATGTTAAAGATAGCATAAGTGAAGCATCCAGCAATGCGAAGGGAGTTATTACACTTGCAAGAGAAAGTGCTCGGTGGCGATGGATGATGATAGGGAGGGAAGCGAAACAGTAAGAAAATATGATAGTGAACCGCACAGCGATCCATTGTTCAGAAGCTTCAAGATAGGGTTCGGGAACTTGGCTAAAATTATTCCACCAAAGCCTCATGCAAACAGAGGAAGTGAATAAAAATTCGACGAGAAGCCTAGTGACTTCCTTCATAACTCATCAGTCGACCTAGTGCAAGGTTCCGACTCCCAGCCGTCAAATACTGTTGTGCTTTGTGTATGATTCTGTGATGACATAATCAGAGACCTGATGATGGAGACAACCCTTGCTTTGTCAAGCTCGAATAGTTGTTTAAGCATTTCCAGCGAAATGCTTATATAAACGCTCGAATAGATGAACAGGTACGCTCGTAGAGATTCTACTTGGATCTGCTCAACTAGCATCCGTTTGACATCATCCGCATTTCGAAAGAGGCTCCAAATCTAAACGTTCAGAAAACGATCATTTTTGTGCTTGCAGTTATCATTCGTAAGCCAGAAATCTTTGCAAAAACCCCCATCGGATGTGGGTGGCGGAGAGGGAGGAGGAAGAGTGGAGGGAGGGATGTGCAAAATATGACAGCCGCCTCTCTCAAGGTATTACACTATGCTAGCTATACCTCATCCTGGGCGACGAAATGGGAGCATTATGAGTGCATTTCCATGCCTGTGTGCACAAAGGCAAAGATTCGTCACAATGCACTTTCGCAGATTGCAAGGAGCAATAGGACAGCAGCGTCACGAACTGCAAGTCGAAGGCTTAGGCTCTTTATGTCAAATTAACTTCATCTGGCACATATGCGCATAGCGAATTCTATTCATCCAATTGGCTCCAAATCGCATACGCTCGACTCTGACTCAATATGTGTACAACAGGTAGCGTATGTCCAGTGAGTTTGACGTATCACTGAAGAGCGCTAAGGAATTATTTAGTAGTTCGAGGCACTTAAAATCTGAGAGATCGATAGAACAGTGATCCAATGTCGATTCAGTTCAACGCATAGATCACACGAATGAGACGGTGGCGGCTCTTTTTCGATCGCCTTTGTGACCCTATCAGACATGGATCCCATATAGATGATCGCCATGTTGTAAACAACGCGAAGAGGACTGCAAGAATAGAAGACCACAGCAAAATAAGGTTGGATTCCCAAAGGCGGTTTAGGAACGCCTCCAACTTCGAGAAGAAGAAAGAATAGCAGCCCAGCCGCGGAAAAGAATCAAGAATTAGCACGGTTTTGAACTGAAGACATGAAAATGAACGGAGCTGCCAATAAATACACCACGCAGAAAAGAGACAACGTAAACCACTAGAGTAATGGAACATGCGACGCCCGACGACATCCTTGTTTCTTCATGTCGTTGTTTCATCGACCTTATTTCCGGTGAGGCGCATCACATTAGCTTTCAGCGCAGCAGCACTGAACATTCCAATGACTTCGTCACTGAACAACTCACCTGCTCAGGTTTGAACATGAATGACATCTCTACTGCATGAAATTCAGTTCGTTACTGGACTTAAAAAATAGCAAAAACAGGAAGAATGCAAGAAAATTGGGAACTCATTGCTGCTAGTGCCAAAGGAGGGAATCACCACACGGGACATAATGGGCATTGCACAGCTGACTCAACTTCAATGAATATATCCAGAGACGCAAATTGCATACAAGTACTCTCCTTTACAGCATTGTTCCTTCGGAAGGAATTTTATCTGTCTTTTATCAGTCGCATAAATCTAACGATGGAAGGCGTAGAACTGCCATCCGCAACAGAAGGCACTCACAGGTGACATTTGTACTCAGCGAAGGCATAAGCTGGGAGAGTGGTAGAGAAGGCGCAACAGTGACATGGACAATAATGAAAATGAAGCATTCGAAAATAGACGAAATGATCACAACCTTGACATTCATTTTATCGCTGATAACAAAATCGCGACACTTCTTCCAGTCGCCGTCCAGAAGTGCGCGAGATGCGGCCACAATATGTTCACGAGTGCTTTCAGGGGGACCGATCAACGAATTCCTCTCCGACTGAAAGAATTCCTGTTGAACGATGCAGAACTTCATCAGCAGACTTGGGGCGTATGGGGCATAAGGAGATGCCAGCAAAATAGAAAATCCAAATCTCATTACATCGTCAACATCCATCTCATCATGAAGCAGGCCATCCATCTTCAGTTTTATATAGCATGTTGCCCTAGACATTCACCGAACGTCGGTAAGTGCTCTGGGAATGCAAAAATGAAGTGGTTCGCAAAATTT
>JAARMF010001215.1:17309-38033 GCA_022844705.1 Toxascaris leonina | reverse complement strand
GACAACGCTTTAAATGGCAATAGTTCCATCCGGTTCCCTTAATCAGGGGATTTGAACCTTAGTCATAAGTAGAATAAATTAATTGCGATTATACTCAAAAAGAATTTATCTTCAATGAAGCGTTTCTGATGAGTGAAAACTTTTCCGACTATTCTAAAATTAATTTAAGATTTCAACAAAATAACATATTTAATAATGAAGGGGGCAGAGAGGGTGAAGATGAATACGTTGCAGAAATTACCTGAGAAGTTCATATTATAAATAGTAGTTTGGGCTCGGTAGGTGCCAAAGTGGCTCAAACTTTAAAAAAAAGGTTTCTCGAGTTTATTTGATATTGGTGGGTAAATTGGACCACCGAAAAAGCTTGAAAAGCAACTTGAAAAATACAAGCTTATATAATAAAAATTAGACAATCTCACGTCAAAAAATTTAACCCGATATCATCATATTAACTGTATACGACTTCCTCATTATCACTTTCATCATTTACATATTTCCTAATCGATTCGAAAATTTTGATACATTTGCAAGCTTCTGGATGCCCATAATATTTCTACTAGAGACCCCAGAAGTTCTCAAAAGTGCTGAAGCGTCGAACGATCGCAATAAACCGCGATATAGTTTATCAGTTGGAGTGAGAGCTTTGAACCTTTATTTATCGAGTATTTATATATATCACAATAAATGAACTTGTGGAATTTCTCTTGTTGGCCTTTTCTAAATTATACAATTAATAAAAAAAATTAGACAACGCCAATAATATGAGAAATGGGAGAGAGAGGTAAAATGCGCCGAGTATCGAGCACTTCAGCAACAAATTCTACCGCTCGATGCAAAAGATGTTGTGAGCATAGCAAAGCACAATTCAATATTCGAATATATTGTTGAAGCTATAGACTATATTACAGCCTAAAGCTTACTATATTACTAAACAAAGTGCTTTATGGCAATATATTATTACCCTTCTTAAGATATTCAATCTCTTCAAGTGTTACCTTGAAAGATAGAAATGGAAATGAAAGCACTAAGGTGCTCTAACATTTCGCATTTTCTTCTACAGGCCCCGAGGCTTATACCGTTTCAGAAGATAGTGGATGGGGAAAGTGTGGGGTTATAAACGACAGAATACGGTAGTATTATATTCAATAATATGAGGTATAAAACCTTTTAGCGTTTTTTAAAATGATTTCTCTCAAGTTGNTAGGTTAATACGGTAGGCAGGAGGCGTTCGCCGAACACGAAAACAATCCGTCTAGACGAGCGGGTGGGACAACAAGCTGAGGACACCGCTATGACCTGACGCGTTCCCTCCGGTAAGCCGAGAATCGGTGTCTTTACGGTTTACGTCTACGGTACTTTTAGGACCACGTGACGTGGGGAAAAGGACAGGTCCAATATTCGCCTGCGTTCTAATAGATGAGGTCTGTTTCAATTTAATAAACAGATTACAGTGCGCAAAAAATTGTTAGGATGTATATCGTACTCATCACATTACCATTCCAGCTCCAATTATTCCACTGTTGAAATAAACAGACAAACAGACACACAGACAAACGGACGGGTGAGACAGTCACCTAGATAGGCGTAGATATGGTGTCGGCATTTACGAATGAGCAAAAAAGAATCGCATAGTGAGTGATGAGTTTTTCGCTATCGAGAAAGAACTTGTTTAATGGGCAGGAAGGAGTGACTATTGTCTGAATAAAATACGGTGAGAGGGTTGACGTGACCGGAACACTGCAAGAATATCTTGTAGTGAATGTGCCGCATAAACACAATTGGCGTAAACAACAACTGTGCCTCATTTACAGATGCTTTACGAATTGTAATAAGCTTAGCGCAAGTGTAAACTTGACAGCAACTAGTGTCCACTCGTCGGATCAAAAGCTTTTTTTTATATTCAAAATCATATATCATTTTCGCTACTTTAGGATCCTCACTCGTTTCCTCACAACTCCTTCTCCCATTATATCCTCACCTTTCGCCCACCTTACTTTACTGAAATATCTCTTACTTTAAACACTCATCGATTTGTGCAACATTGACCATCAACAATAATATGGATCATCCACACCAATATTGACCATCCACAGCAGTCAAATACAAAAGAAAACACGGAGCAACTACGAGTTGTGAGTGATTTTTGAGCATCTCTCTAACATATGAGTTATTTCTCATTCAG
Source organism: Toxascaris leonina (assembly GCA_022844705.1). Classification (NCBI taxonomy): domain Eukaryota; kingdom Metazoa; phylum Nematoda; class Chromadorea; order Rhabditida; family Ascarididae; genus Toxascaris; species Toxascaris leonina. The sequence continues at coordinate 35,851 of JAARMF010001215.1, read as the reverse complement.
TTTCTTTTTCATTATCACCGGAAGTATTGTTTGACTTTTGAAATAAGCGACGTATAGAAGTTGATGACCTTTGAGCTACAAGCTAATACTTCGAAATCTTGCTAAGGGTTAACTCCTTTGCTGTCCATGAAAAACGTTCTAGAGCTTATCAAGCAATGTCGAAAGAAGACTCCATAGTTCCTTTAGTGATGTCAAAAAACGTTCGCCAAATCCTCTTCCCTCCACCCGACCCCTACTAATTACCCATCACATTGTAGCTCGTCATCAATGCAAGAAAATTAAAGAAGAATCTTGTTAATTTGCACTATACCTTTTGGTATTTCCTCGTCTGTTTTCAACATCGACAACAAATTGTACTGTCAACCTGAAATTAATTTTTTTTTGCAAAAATCACCTTCAATATAAAAAATTTTAGATTCATCCAACAACATTTTCACTCCTCAAGATTAAAATCAAAGGTTTTGAGTGGGTGCAAATATTTACAAGTCGCAAAATAGGTCATCAATTTAATACTATAATATTAATACAACATTATTTAAATCGCTTCTCATTAAGAATCTCTACAGTATCCCACCACTTACATATACAAAACGTACGCAAATTTCGTGGTGATTATTAGTTGTTGTAAAATATGGGAGTAAACCCATACAACGAGCTTATATTATTGATTTTCTTCATCAACGAAAAACTTGGAAGCATATGTCCATTTTAATCTGAATTTCTCTACAAAAGAAGTGTTGTTTTTTTTTTGTTTTTTCGCGGGACAGGTAGAACACGATCTGATATAATGAATCGAAAACTAGGAAATAATCGAAAATAATCAATAATTAATGCAAAGCTCACTTCAAGATCCTCAGTTATATCGTTGCTTTCCACTCCCCCTACTCACCAACCGACCGTCCCTCCAATACAAAATAAAACCCGACCGTCGGTGGCGAATGCCTGTAAAAATATTAAAATCCTAAAAATTTTTATTGAAAACGACCGTATAGAACCGCGTTCGAGAAAAACAACACGATAAGCGTTAATAAACAAGGTGAAATATATACATTGTTGATAATGCTGGATGAGAACAATTGTGATAATTATAGGAATTTATGGTCAATAAACTTTTTTAAACGGAAGTGAACTTGTAGGATTCCATGCTGGAACTTTCCCCCTTCCCCTTCCGAAAAAAGACCAAATTGCAAATCAGCGCGGACTCCGACTAGCCATTCAATAATAAAAACACATTTTCCCATCAAAAATGTTGTTTGCTTTATAAGGCTTACTTCCCACTTTCATTAGTACAACTAGAGAGGATAAATGTGGTGGTTTTTTCTGAAAAGCTGGGTGGGGGAGGGGGGAGAGGAGGGGGGTCGGGGAGGAGTTTTCGTATGAATCCACTTCCATTTACAAAGACATATCATATGTGAAGTATTTTAGCTTTCTTCTACTACCTCTTCATTCAATCTTTCATTTCAATTCACTTCGTCCACAAAACAATTAGCGATAAACACGTTAATCTAATGATAATGCAAACATATGAACAAAAATATTTGTGTCGAAATGAAGTAAATTGTACAAAAAAAACAACGCTTTAATATAGATCCGACCAATTAATTTCAGTATAATTTCAGGTCATACAAAAAACGGAAGTAATGAAGTTTATACAACTTACTCAAAGCTTGTCGGCATCAACTTACTGCGCAATCGAACAATCACGACAACATTTCAGTGTAATTTCTCGACAGACAATAAAAAGGTTGATGTTAGAAATTTTAAAACACTAAAGATCAATAGAATAGGTCACGCTTTGAAACTCTCGAATTAAAGTCATTAATTATCGAGAGAAAGGGTGACACTGTGACAGTGGAGGGAAAACGAAGCGATAGGATTGATAAGACGAAAGGAATATCCTCCTTCTCTTGTTCTGCCAGCTATCAGCAACGAGAGTGATCGAGTGCCTTTGAAACGATGTTTCCGCCTACCAAAGAACTCCCGTTTGTATGACCGCCTTACCGTTCTTTTGTTTGAAAAAATTCCGCCCTACGTACCCACCGATTTCCCAACTGAACATAAGTTCTTCTTTGTAGTCTTCCTACTTATATACATATCTATGAGGATCGGTTACGTGATATAAAGATTGGGAATGGGGTTTAGGGGAAGACCAAGCCAAGGAATCACCCAGGGGTAGCCAGTAGGGAGGCTCCCGACTTAATTAAGATAAGATGGGAAGAGACGAGAGAAGAGAAGGAAGTTCTTTGCAAGCGATGCTTTCGAGGATTTGAGCCATGAAAAAAGTCGCCCTATAACTGCACAGATATATTTCAAATGGCGTGGTGGAATAATGGCGTGGAACTCAGTGCTATGAGAGGAATAAATATTGGGTAGTGAAGACGTAGAAAATGCATTTAAAGTAAGAGTTTAATACGATAGCGAAGTATTGACGCCTAGATGGAAACGCTGCCAATCGCATTCACCTTTTGTAAATAAGCTTAGTTAAACGATCAGCGAGCTGTCTTGTCTAACTTTGTGATTGAGCTGGTTTAAACTGTAGTGAGAAAAACTTACAACTATTTGATGACATTAAAAAAATATTTTACAATATAAACGAGAGGATGAAACTGTGAAAGCACTCGTCAATAATCAAGAAGCATCAAGAATTCGACGCTATGTCCAGTGTCCAGTGAGTGGTCAGCGATATTTGAGGGAGTGGACACAAGGTGGACATCATGGACGCACTAGATTGTTGGCCCATTCGAATACGCTAAGAGATTATGCAAATAGGGGGCGATGCAGCAGCACATGCCTTCGAAGAGCATCCGAGGCATTCCCGCCTATGAGGTCATTAATATTCGTTGCCTTTAATGAAAGGACTTATGTTTTGAGATCCTTATTGAATACGATGCAGCAGGCCTCAACCATTGTTATCCTTTCAAATGCCTAAACCGATGCGTATGCGTCAAACACTTATAGTACGAGATTGAATATAAGCCCATTATGGGCTTCTAAATTTTTCTGCGGGCGCTAATATATCATTAATTGGAGCGTTGAAGTACATCTAAAATATACACAAACTATAAAGGCAGGAAAAGAAGGATATATGAAAAGAAGGAAAGAAGCGTTTCGATGATCGCATTATGTAAATGAAGAAGCAGATGCCTTCACAAAGATTAGATAACAGTTTATCTAAATGATGCAATATGCGCACAGATGCCAAAATATCAACATAAACGATTTGGCATTCGAATTCTTTAGCTAATATCATCGAAAATTTAGCAAACGATCCTTTATCTTTAATAAATATATGTGTTTCATCTATACTTTATAATAATTAATTATTTAATTATAAATAATTAATTATTTAATTATATTTCATATTTAAAAATCAGGAAAATTTGTGCACTTAGAAGAATATTAGAAAAATTCTCAAATTATGAGCGGAAATATTTTCGCATATTATAATGCTTTGAGCAATTCAAAACAATGAAAGTCTTAATGGACATTTGTGAATTCTGTTCGATTAATTTGTGGCATTTCAATGCTGTACTGACTTAGGAAATTTGCATATCACATCAAGAAAAAATCGAGCGAAATTTACATTTATAAACTCATCAGTGCAATACTTTTTGGATGCTTTAAAAGTTGTTATCGCAAATAAAAGTTAGTGTTTCATTCAATAACCTTCTATCTATATAAGCTAAAGAAACAAATACATATATAGACAAACACACAACATTACACAATGGGAGGAATAGAGAAACTGCGTTTGTGCAGTGTATACGGCTTAGGGAACAACTCTTGTATTGGGATGATTTGAGGATTGAAATGAAACCACGAGGGACAACTAGAATAAAATATTGCCTTCAACGAAACCGATACGGAACGAATAATTGATGTGACTAGGGAAAGGCCGAAACTGAACGGGAGAGAGGGGAGTGGACGGGAAGAGAGGCGTTTTGAACGGATGGTAGTGATGATGGTGAATGGGCGTGGTGGACTGAGGGCGCTAGGATGACCATCACGCAGCATCGATCACAAAATCGGTGATTGCACACAGTGAACAGCTGTGAGATTTTTGCTTCCGGTTGAAAGCGTTTTTCGTTAAGTATACGTGTGCTATGCGAATTGTTCACACGTACACGGCTTTCTTGTTGTGCACACCACAAGACGGTACTGATCACATAATAGGTTACAAAGGATCGATCCCACCTTATAGAGGGCCTCTGCCCTCCGTACAGGAAAATCCTCTCAGCTGGATTCCTCAAACGCTATCCAATGCAAAGAAATATGCGCTGACCTATGATGACATAAAATTTTACAGATATTGCAAAAGATATGTGAGTGGCACTATATTACTGGCTTCGGTTCTTTACCCTCTGTAGAAGTCACTGTTTCTGATCCTGAAGCAAATTTGGCTAAAAAGGTATAGTGCCAATACAAATACAGCATCTCAGATGCAGTTGTTTTAGTATTATAAGCTACCTGTCGGCAATTGTAGCCTGACCTTTTATCCTGATCTCTTGGTTCCTTAAAAAATCTTCAGCATAGCACTCGAGCCTCGATTTGTGAGGAAAATTCGAATTCACTTGCATATCATGTCTTGCTAGTGGTTCAGAAGCAGGTAGATTACTAGGTAAGAAACCAAGCACCAAAACGAAGCAAACGAGGGATGTTTGAGGATGCAAAGAGCAAGAAAGCGCGCCGCTACAGTAACCTTGTGTGACCTCGCATATTCAAAAAAGTGGTCGTGGTCACGATGCGACGGCATCTGGACATGCAAGACGATGCAGCAAAAAATTGCGGCTTGTCTCGAAAACACAGGCGTCCACTCTCCTCTAGAGCCGTCCACTCTCCTCCGTCCATCGGTCCGGCTGCTAGCCTTGCACAGCGTATTTCTCAGGTGCGCTAGATGAGAGAGTGTGTGATGTCCTCGTAGAGAGAGCCATAGCAATCCGTGCATTATGCAATCAAATGTGGCGGCTTATAAAGAAGAAAGCACCTATGGAAAAACAACGCCAAATGAGGAGGTTCAGACGGGTAACAATGATCTCAGATAATAATAGAAGCGTTGAGGCAGTCCATTAACGGACAACCTCAGGCGTACGAGGTCATCAGCCGTCTACCGACTGCGTAATATGCTATATCCATAAAACATAACCGCTATCCCTGCTTGGGGAAGTTCCTCTGCACCAAAAAAGGAACAGCTTCAAGTAAGAGAAGTGGATGGCAGTTACAAAGCAATAACTTGATGATGGTTCCACTGCATTGACGCCACTAAGGAAACAGCCGCCGTGTTAAAATCCAACGTGACGGTTATTTGGTTCTATACTATTGTGTTCATCTCGGTTCAGTGAGGGCATCACCCTCCTATCCCTCCATCTGTGGTGTCTATGATCGTTCGTTGCATAGATAGTCACGATTTAAGCAACTGTAAAAATATTTCGAGAACTAGGTCATTGGTGTCACGATTTAAGCAACTGTAAAAATATTTCGAGAACTAGGTCATTGGTTTGGTTTTGGAAGACGTTCGTCTAATTTATTGGGGTTGTATGCGTTCGAGAATACACCTGGGCTATATGTGCTACAGATAAATTCACAACTTAGATCTAACAGCTAGCCGCTACAATGCAAAGTGTCATTGTACTGAGTGGAAGAATTGAATTGCTTGCAACAAAAAAACCAATGTGTGCTTGCAACCCCTTTGAACCGATAATACCCTCAGCACCATATTCCCCACCCTCCTCCTTACGCTACTCCCCCCCCCCCCTTATACTCTGAGTTGAGCAACTCGCTTATCAGATANCCCCCCCCCCCCCCCCCTTATACTCTGAGTTGAGCAACTCGCTTATCAGATACGCCATAAAACGTCTTTTCCGGATATTACTAAATTCTACCTCTAAAAGCCATACTACATAATGTATTGGGTGATGGCTTACACAAATGTTCAATAGAGAAGAGTGCCGACTATGACGAAAAAGGAATCGTTTTACATCTTTGTGCAATCTACACCACGGGTCACCAATCACCTTCGCCCGCTCATCTGCGCTTCTATAGCTTCCAACGCGTCCATTAAGATGCAGAAACGATCCGAAAAAAGAAACCTTTTTTCTGAGGTGAATATATATTATATGCGGATAATGCGTTTGGTTTGTTTCCGGCCATTTCATGGATCACTTCGATGGTTATCCATGAAAACACAGCCAGTTGAGGCTTTTATTAGTCACCACTTCTTCAGTATAAGGCCTACCTTTCCAAAAAGGATGCTAGCTTTTGAGGATGGCAAGGTGCACAGTGAACGGACTAGGTGGATTCAGCATCCGCGGTGATGCCGTCATTGATAGCCTTTGCAAATTTGGGTCGAAAACATTACTTAAGTACACAAATTTCATGTCAACATTTCAAAACCCTTCATTCAAGTGCCACTAAATGCAACAGGATCAACTCTTCCCACTTATATAGTTACAACGTATACCTGGATAATAATTACAGGTGTTGTTAATTTGTATGTGCATATGTGCCCATCTGCCTCCTTATTCGCTTATAGAAGTATACCAGTGTTGCATTAGTTGGGTTATATAAAGTGCTATCGCGATTACATTTGCAAACCCAAAAAATAAACACTTCGTCGAGCAATCGCTGACATAACCACTAAGTCAGCAAACAAATTTGCATATTTCGTTCAATGCTAATCGGGTGGATATTCAGCTATGCATCATTTTTAACGGACTTCCGCTCGTTTGCTATAGTGCTGCATTATTGTAGCGGATTTAAAGCTACTAATTATAACTTAGAATAAACTATCATATCATTTAAATCATTTTTTAGACTCATCCGCTTATTTTGTCGTAGGCGATCGATATGCGGTTGCTAAATAAAGCTTCAAGAAAAAATTAAAGCTTTGAGGCGAAAGAAAAAGAAGCTGTCCCCTTCCTAGCTGAAATGATGCCGTCATTTGTGCTCACTGATCTTGCAAAAAAAAGCAACTCATTAAACAGTTTTAAAGCCTTCAACGAGAAGCTAAACAAAGGAAGCTTTTCAAAGACAAGAGCGGACGACGCTTCTGCGTTAACCGCCGAAGTGATTGACACAACGCCCCTGTAAGCGCAGTTGGCATTCATTACGCAACGGAACCATAGAAAGAAGCTTTAGCTAACCATTAGATTAGGTCAGTTTCAAATATCCGCTACGAGTCTGTTACATTCGACCAGTCCTATATGATACAACACAATGATTTAGGATCTAAGATAGATCGTTAAGGTTCCACAAAGTTGGAGAGAAAGCTGAGGTTCGATGATCGCATCGCAAAAGTTTTCGGGTCGTTTCGACGATCAACATCACTGAAGAGGTGAATGTGGAATGAGGTTCGGATACGGGACATTCCTTTGAGTTGCATTGTTCGAAAATTTTATTGTAACATATCGCTAGTAGGCAATCGCATATCGGCGCCTCCATGGAACATCTGTCGTTTTCAATAGTGCGGCTGTCAATTGACCCTAAAGCACTTCACCCCTTTGTAATTATGCGACAAATATTAATTACTCATAGATTTGAATGAGGTCGATGCCGACAAATTTAAATCATCGATAGTGTTATATTGCTGCTGAAGAGAGTGACAATTTAGCTATTTGATTATAGAGGATATAACAGCTAATGACACCTTTTAAGCTTAGAAAGAAAAATCCTTGGAATTGCTTTCCTTAAAAACAACAAATACGCCGTATTTGTCTCGAGAGATGTAGAAGTTTTCAACAAAGCTCGGAATTTCGGCATTTCTTCGACAGATGAGATGACACAGCCTTTATCCCCGAAAGGTATATGATTTCTAGAAGGTGTGACTTGTTGGTTAAGGCTAAATTATAAGGCTAAATTATAGCGAACAAGGTTTTTCCCGTTCATGGAAATGGCTATAGCTAGAAGATATAGTATAAGGTAGTTTCGGGGATAGCTGAAATATATTTATGATTGGAATACGTTCGAATAAAATACCTGTTCGTAAAAGGCTTTAAAAATGTTTCTAAAAACCGGCAGAGCAAGTTTCTTTACGCAATATGCCGCCTTAGGTTATTATGTGATCGTCGCTAAGTGCATGTTTGTGTTTATCCGATGTCCTTGTTTCATCAAGTGAAAAGCATCTACGCTTTGACATTACGCATAAGTCCACTCGAAAAGCTCTAAGAGTGGAAAGCGTCTACCAGTCCCTTAGTATTCAGCAGGAACTAGCAGAAAACACCCATGAAATGCATCAAAGAATACTATATATACTAGTTTGTGCTAAGCAGCTGCTTTATGTTAGCTCAGCTATATTTAACGTAGCGTAGTATTTCAAAACTACAGCAGCTATATGTTTTGCTTTAGCTTTTGGTTATGGCCGTCTTTGATGGCAACCGTCTTTGATGACATTCATCATCATTGACAGCATCTTTAATGACAGCTGCCTTTGATAACAAGGCCGATATTTTTGCTAAGATATCTTTAGAAATATTATTCGAATATAGCTTTTCTTGATGCATTTTATAAGTGTTTTTAGTTACGTTCTGTTTCACCTTGATGCTAACCAAAGGGTTATTCAGCGTTAAGTACTTGATGAAAATTTTCAGTATTCGCTGCTATATTTCTAAGCGTCTCTTTTGTGGAATTATCAAGAAATTGTTTCACCAAAAAATGCCTAACAATTTTGAATCTCTATTGTGTCTTGCCACAACAACACATCAATTCATACATGGTTAGATTAGCATTCGACAAGCAATGGATATGACATAAGCGGGTCAGTGTGTGAGGTGAGGCTTTAGCAATGGGTCCTTTGTTGGTGCGTCAGCCGGGATGACCTCAGAGGATATGAGCGGTGTGGAGATGAGGGCGTCCAAGGTGCGGCGTTGACCCGACGCGATGGCTAGCGTAATAATGGCCTTCGCCCTCTTTCAATTTATTACTAGCATAGCACCACTTCAGGTCACATTTGAATTGCGATGCCTCCCGTCTATTGTGTGCCCATACAAAAATATCTTTCGCCCCATTTTTCACGCCTCTTAATACAATGCCATGCCTATAGCTTCAGGTTGGCGGAGCATTTGAAACAGTGCAATCAGGGTTCCTGTCATCTAGAAGGCTTCGAAGTATGGCCTTTTCCAAACCATATATGGCGTTTTGCAAGCTGTATAGGATGATCAGAGATCGAGACATTAGGTTCCGCTTGAATGATCATCACAGAGTCTATCTTTCATCACTGAGCGCGACTTACAGATCTAGCTACTTACAAAAAAGAACATCTCTCCGCAACGGGGGGAAGGGGAAGATGGGGGCGAAGAAGGGGGGAGGGGCAAGTAGTTCGGACATTTTTGGTATTTTGAGCAGTCCCTAAAATATTAATGTTGCTTTCACGGGAATAGATCAAGTGAGGGACGAGAAACACCGGAAGAAAATCATCCGCATCTTTGCATGTTTTCTAAAATGTACAAGCCTAAGCTTAATCTCCGCCCTCTCAAAAAAAAGTTTCTGGATCCTTGCATCGTCTCAGTGAGCTCAGTTTCTTCCTTTCAGTTTTTGGGATCTTCTGGTCCCCTCCCGTAAATCGAGTGAAAGAGCGACGAGGAGAGAAAACAAGTTTCCAGGTCACAGAGATTTGCCGTCGACAGAACTTGTGCCATAAATTTATTTATTTATTTATTTAAATAAGTAGCTAAATACGATATATGAAAAAGCACAACGCTGTTCATTTTTTTTCCAATAGCAACGCATTGCACGTTGCGTATAACAGCCATAAAGGCGTCATGTCCCCCCGTTGCAAATATTGGATTGCGATGTGTTCCCTATGCGTTCAAGATGTTTTTCTGCACTTTTTCCGCCTATTTTGTTTCATTTATTTTTCTATCTTTCTGATAATAATATTCAATTTAGTAGCTTCCATCTCCCAGTTCATTATTTAATCACATTAGGAATCAACCGGCGCTTTGCTAATAACAGTAGAAGGAAGGGGGAGGGTTTGCAGTGAGAGGGAAATAAGCCCAAATGTGTTCTGAAATAAATCAAGGATTCCAAGATTTTCTCAATAAAACATGGGCGTTCTCTCAAATTTCAACAAAATTTGCAGGGCTAATTATTTTGCAAAAAAATTGAAATTCTAAGTTTTTATCGGAAATCACTTCCTTAGAGAAGTCACTTTTCGGCTAAAATTTTTTGAATCCGATAACAAAAGAGTGGAAAATTTTACGTTTTTAAATAAACGTTTGCAAATGTTTCTTTTTTTTTTTCATAAAAACTCCTTAATTTCCTATGGCAATAAAATAATTCGTTATTCTTTCCCCGTTTATTCTACAATTCAAATGTGATTATTGGAGAGTGAGGAATATACGAAAGCATTTTCCTAACACAAGAGAAAACATATTGTGAAAGAAGTTCCGAGTTGTCTCCAGATGATGGTGTGGGAAAAATGGTGAAGAAACGAAATTTCGGGGGCAAGTTTGTGAGTTCCTGAACTAGTTCTTGAACATGCATGATCTCATCTTTATATGGTAGCCGTTAATACTTTTTACAAAACCTCAACGTGATTTAAATTCGCTGTGCTGGAGTACCTTCGATCATTCCGATTTTGATGCATTTTCTCACCGATTAGCTCAGGATGCATCATCTCAAGAACTAGAGATCATTATTGCGGATTGTGGAAACTTCTTTGAGCAATATTTTACGTGGATATTTTCCTTCAGTGCATGAAAAATGAAAATTCTAGGATGAGATGGGACCAGACCTCAACTTATTGCCATTGAATCATATTGCACCTGAGTCAAAATTTGGGAAGCCTTTCATGAATGAAATCAATTTGAAATTTCAACATTATAAATAGAGAGAAAAACGTTTTAGCTAATTTAGCTGAAGCATTAGCAGTAATAATAATCTTTCATAGTTTAAATGCACAGTCTGCGCAAACTTCTCGACAAATGGACCAATCTCGACGAATCTCGACGAGTCGACGCTCCGAATGTGGAGACAATTTTGTATTTTCTACAAAAGAGGCTAAAGTGAAGCTCAAAACAAGTGGAATATATTACAAATGAGTGTGTTATGATAACACAGTTTTTGCTAAACTTAACATGTGTGAATTGTTTTTCAATCATCTAAGTGGCCATTTCAGCAACCGCAATTGCTGACGTCTTGTGAGCATGTTCGATAACGACATAAAGCAGTCGCATAATCGAATCTATCTCCAACAAGGTATGAGCTTACAAGACTGGGTTACAAAATTAGACAATCGAGAAAACAATTTAAAGTAGCATATACATTAAAGACGCTACCAACGCCCATAGTTAAGGTGAAACTATAGGGCGAGGTACCATATGTGTAAGATCCGATGTATAATAGTGCGAAACATATCATGCACAACGAAGAGGCGAAACAAACTTGATTTCCTTGTTGACATATCTGAAAACTCACCTCCCACCTCCCCCCACCCTTCTCCCTCCCCCCATTTTCAAATAAATCCAAAATTTAATATAAATATTCAACGCTTTAATAAACTTAAATGAGCATAAATAAATATGCTGGAATAAACAATACTCAACTCCATGGTTGTGTGAGATGAAAAAAGTGAACGCTAATCGTATATGCGAAACCTATAATTTTTTGAAAATTCCTGGCAAATATCTTCAATGCAATAAAATCAAAATGTACACCTCTAATATTTCTGAAATTAATTTTAGAAATTTGAATTTTTTTTTGCGATGGCATGCATGTTTGGAAAGGTGAGCCGTAAAAAGGTGAAAATTGATATCGGAAATGGTCGTTTATTGCGTCGCCGAATCGGCGACAAATGAGAGCAAATAGCGAAAATCATGTCAAGGCTGAACATAGAGTCTTATTTTGCGTGCAAAATAGCGTTGCCATTGAAGAGCTATATAAACGCTTGAATGCGTGCAATATATATATATATATAAAAAATGCCACAACGTGATACACACATCAACAAAATTACAACATAGCAGCATCTTATGCGTCGTTATTCGATTTAAATTTTACTTTCTTCTTTGATGCAAATTTGAATTTATCACCTGAAAAGTTATCGATTTTTGGAGGTAATTTTTTTAAGATTCGTTTTTATTGAAACGGGAATGTGATTAAAAACGCAATTTTATATATCTCGAAAATAATGGAAAAAAATGGTCTCTCAGCTTCCGCAGGAAACCGCATTGAAGAGATGAGAGGAGAGGAAAGGAATGAAGGAAGCAGAGGAGAATCTAACGAAAAGGATTGCAGAAATATTTTACATGGCATTTAATGTGACATGTAAATTGTTGTTCATTTATTGTTATGTTATTTATTAATAGATATTAATTTCGCAGAAGAAATACGAACCTCTCTATTGACTTAAGCTCTAAAACGATATTTTTTCCTATAGCAAACAAGTTTCTAAGTCTTTGAGTTCTTGTCCGTTTGGCGATTTAATTATCGCTGTAATTATCACCAGAGAGTGAATAAGTCGACTCAGTTATTAATTAGTAGTAATTCATGCACAGACAGCAAAAAACTTAAGCGAAGAAAAGTAACTAAATGAAGAAGGATAAGCTATTATGGGTCATAATTGAGTATTTAAGTCTCTCTTAGAATCTCGCTTCAAAAATGAAGCGAGACCCGTAAGGTTTTCCCCATCATCGTAAAAGTTTTATAAAAATCCTCTAATCAATGAACTCAAAATAATCAAAAAACGAAATCAATCACTCATTTAATTGCTGAAATATTTAAGTATTTCAATGATATATTAATGTGAAGATGGCACCCTATCATTTGAACTGAACAACAATGATCAGCTTCATTGTAATAATTATATTCATCAGTAAATCAGTTTCAATCTAAAAAGTTTTAATTTATAGCAAAAGTAAATTCGAAACAATTCCGTTTAGTGAATACTTCGTTTACTAACTTATATAAATATATACTTCAATGTAACAAAGAAAAACGTTTTATTACATCGTTCAGTATATTTCAACAATAAAATTGCTAATAATCGACGTTGTTTTATTGTATTGAAATAATGATAATTTAACGAATAACTCGTGTGAAATTAGAAAAAATCTTGTGGATACAAATGATTCAAATCGCATTTCAAATCAAATTAATTACAGTATTTTAAAATAAAAGAACTGACTTAAAGATCGATCACTGAAATTAATTATCGGCAAGATCATAAAGTTTTGAATCGACACATCACAAAAGAAAAACTTTTCGATATTCTGAGGATTAGTGAAACAAAGGAAAATGACTGGGAGAAAAAATGAACCCAGGATCGATATCCAATTTTAGATAGGATTGAATATTATTAAATTACCACTTAGTCAACGATTCATAAAACTGGTTATTATAGTTTTCAGATTGAAGCACTGCTTAAATTATAGCTCAGATTGCTGCTGTGGGCATTTCTGGAACTTGAAAGCCACTGAGAGAAAGCAAAATTTCAAGGAAGGCAATAACCATATACCATGTTTCCTACTTCCTACCGCCCTGCCCTTTCCCTGCTTTCACTTTTTGGTGCTATCTCCCTTAGGATATCGATCTTAACTGATAATACTTCAAAATTTTGAAAACAGCTGGTGGACTTACTTCCTTTTCGGAGTTTTGTGGGTGAAAAAGCTCGTTTAGCGAGTAATGTATGCGTATAGGGTAGTGTTTTGTCGTTGCTAGCGTAGAATGCGATGCACGAACGTGGGAGGTGCGTGAAGAGTTGTCTAGGGCACGCTCGTAATAATCTCGCTTTTCATCACCACATGAGAGGCGTTCTTTTTGTGTTCGGCTTTGCACAACGACGACGTTATGCAATAGGGGGGTGCGTCATCTGCGCCGCTTACCCAACAAGCACGGGGTCAAAAGCTGCATAACATTGTGAGGATTTTTCACTGTATTGAAGGACAGCTCGAGGTCATAGACGATGATTACGCCATCAACTAAGAAGCAGCCGTGTCATTACAAGCTACAACTGAGCATCACAAATTGCTAGTTCTAAGATGACCTAAAGGAAGTGTGTAAATCTAAAGCTATATTGTGGCATAACATCTGATCGCTTGATTTGTTGCAGACACAGTTTATTCTATATGACAAAAAGATGCATATGCTAAATTTGATGCTTATAACACAAAGCACTCTCTCGTCATCATAATTTCAAGAGGAAGTAGCCGATGGGAATTAAGCTGCTGCCTCCGCTTGTCTGGTTTTGCCAACCGCACCACTCTTCGACGTTTTATTAGAAATGAACTGCCAAGTATGGAAACTAATTTTGCAATAACCCTTAGGTTAAGTGAAAACTTTAGTTCCCACTTAACATAAGGATGAGAGGGATAAAAATTGCGGATCTTTTGTTAGGGAAGAGGGAGACAGATGGAAGGAAGGCTATGGGTCTCCCTTTAGCCTCTGTCCCTCACTGGGTCATTTCTAAGTTGGATGATTAGAGTACTCAGGGTTTTCGAGGTGAGAGGTGATACAGGAGTGTGACAAACCATTCTCTAGATTCTCATAGGAAATCAAACAATTTTCTCTTTTCTCAAGTTATGCATTAGAACTTAAACTTTCTCTCAATCAGATATATGTAGGATGAAATGGAGTGGAAAGGAGATGGGTGCATTCTGGAACATTTACAATCATTTCTTATTTAATTCTTCCAAAAAGAGAATGATAAAGAATGAACATAAAAATAAGAAACTGCAAAAATGAAAGCATTGTTGCATTGATAAAGAGAACTCTGCACTATCTTTGTGATCAATGAAAGTGCAGTATTATTTAGTTTCTCTTAGCTAAGCAAACAATACTCGCTAATCAGCGTTCCTTGTTGGGTGTGAAAGCAATACGATAGTGATCGTCAACCTGCTTCAACGGTTGATCGTCGATGCATTTTTAATAGTTCTTTAAAAAAGACGGGTTGATGGACATCGGTCAACAGTAACGCTTTTAAGAGGTCAAAGTTCGACTGGATGTAGCTTTCTTCTATAATTTTCTGCTGCCACTTTCTTTGAAATTTTCGAACTAGCACAAAATAACCGCAGTGACAATAACAGGATAGGACTGAGTATTTTTGCAGATTTATTATTTTCCTATAGAATCTCCCTTAATTAAACGACCTCTTCAAAAGCCTTAAAAATATCTCTCGCTTGAAATAGAGGAAATATACGGCTCGGTTCTTCTAATCAAGTAACCTATTATTTAAGTTCAACTCAGAAAATAGCGCATTTGAAGCATTGGCTCAATATTTGGTCTACTGTCACTTATTGCCAATAGCAAAGAACATCGCTTCGAAAATTTTCAAAAGAGAGGACAATTCTCTAAAGGACAACGAAGACAGAAAAAAATAAGTTTAAAAAAAACGTCATTCACGAACAATTCGATCAATTTTCTATTTATATTTCTTCATTCATATAGCAAAAAAGATCTGATGAGAAAGGCGTAATCATTCCTCCACACCCTCCTATATGCTGTTTGAAAAGACATTACGCTTGTACCTATGACAATACACATTCCATTGAAGTACTGATAAGCGAAGATATTCGCTCTTTGAACGACATCAAACTGCAACTGCTGAACATAATGCTTAAGCGTCCATTCATTTTATTTCTGATAATATATTAGTTATCAATATTGTTATCTTTATATTAAAATGTTATTTTTGTGGCGTTTAAACAATACTTTCTTAATGTGTGAATATTTGCGATGAATTATTAATTTCTTTCGGTTGAGCAGTGAAGAATTGCACCTTTTGCAAATAACATTATGGGATTAATACATCAAAAAAGATTTTATTTGAAGGGACACAACGATGCGCCTGAAAATATGCTTCGAGGCAATCGGTGTGTGGAATTACAATTAACGATGCGTTATGAAATCGACAGCCACAAAGGGAAATGCCTCAAAACGGTTGTCGCATCTCTGAGGGAAATTCCCCTCGACACATCGTTGAGAATTTCTATTGGAAAACCTTCTTCTAAGGGAACAATATGGATGGATTCTCAGTGACATCTTGACATCTTGTGGAAACTATAAATTATTCTTTAAGGATATTTACAACAAAGAACTACAACTCCTTAAATAATTAGTGTTATCATGTAATTTTATCATGGAGTTATGAAGTGTTCGCAAGTATTAAAAAGTATATTGCGATTTCATTGATAAAATTATGATAAAGGCTTTTAAACAAATAAACCCTGAGCATTCGAGATATAAATAATCTAGGATATGGATCTTCAAACGATGAATATCATCGACAAATATTTTTCGATTATTTGCCATTTTTAACTGCACATTTAATCGATATTCTGGTTGCGATTATGCAAAATCTCAGAAAAATCATTTGCCTAAAGAACTGAAATTTTCAATCTGTATAAGTTATCTTCATATTTCTGGACAGTGAGGGCATTGTTTAATTTCTAGTTCCATTACACCAATTGATTGCTAAATAATCTATAAAGGTAAAAATAATGCGAAAAAAAGGAAATATTTTCTCGTGCATATTTTCCCTTGAGATATCTGAATGGTCATTGCTCATTAATGGTCAGAGATTTTATTCAAAATTATGAATTGATTTACCACCATTATAAGATCTCATCTGTAACGTTATACTAGCATAAAATTTTAAATATAAAGTATATATTACTTAAATGATTAAAACGAAAAAATTCACTAAATTTTTTATGTGCAATCATATCACTCATTATTCCAATTTTATTGATTGACTACGATATTGATCGGTCAATAATATTGATTGATTATAATGTAATCAATCAATATTATGATGATTTCAATGTGAATACCAACTGAAAAAAATTAATTGATTATACAAAAAGTTTCATTATAATCATAATACATAATCATTTCAATAGTGGGCACCGTAATATTTTGTATAGGACATATAGGCTGTGATAAAGATGAAGAATAGATCAACTGTCAAGTGTGTATTACTACATAATTTGCTCGAAAGGGTCAGTGTAAGATCTTCTCGAATCTATATGCCTATTCGTGATATATCATTGTAAACAGAGATTATCGGAAATAAGCGAATAAATTCCATTTTTAAGTTGAGGCTGACGTTTTACTTTGCAAAGAAAAATATTAACACAATTGGAGCACCAAAGGTGAACTTTGGCAATAATAATTCAAAGCTTAAAATTCCTGATATTATGATCGTTAAATGAGTTCGAGCTAGACAATTCAGCAATAATGGAAACATCCATGATATGCTCGAAACATTCAGCAAGTGGTAGTGATTTATATTGTATTCTAAAATGCGTGATATCATCGATGCTGTCGCTAATGCCAGGATGGCACGATGTCGCAGCAAGAAAGATCCCAGTGTATAGCTTACGACGGCTTCGGACTTCGGTAACACAGACTCAAACGCCTGGCATATCCACTGCTTTAATAAATAATTGTCGAAAATAGCAATAATTCACATTGTGAGCGAGCGTTATAAAGTGCAATTTTCATATAAGGAAAAATATTCCTATAAATATGGTGGAAGTATTTAATGCCTATATAACTTTTAAAAGTAAAGCATAGAAAATTGATTTGAAGCAAGCGTGAAATAGGCGAGACGATAAGATGTATAGACAGACGGGTGGTGGGAAAGGAACCAGAAGAGAAAGAACGCGAATAAGGAGAACAAGCGTCCACCGAAAGATCCTCATCATAAAACATGAGTGAGCGTATGCGATATCGGCATTGATTGTTGCAGTTAGCGTTTACATCTCACCGGTTTCGAACTCCTGATTCCGGTTTTTGCTAAATGCCACTCGATCTGTTCGTAAGTGAACCGACGCTAGACTCGATAGCGACGACGATACACCATTCGACGATGTTTAACGGGGCACTTCCTATCGTATTCGTTGATGGATGTGAGCGGAAATTCAAAATTTCGAACGATCCACCATTATGGGCAGACAACGATCGGCGTCCTTATTTATCTTTCATTCGCCCGATAGATGAATCCAGAAATGAGAAATTAACATAAGAAGATTCATATATTCGACGTATTGAAACATCGGAGTCCCAAAGAAATTGTTTTACATAGCTGGAATTCACTCTATTATATTATTACTATCAGTTAAGCGCTAAAGAAAATGCTTCCTATAACCGGAGGGCAATATAGACAATTTTCTGGATTTTCCCTTTTTTTGCTTTTTTTTGAAAATAACTTCTAAAAAATGGCATCGGCAATTAACGAATAGGAGGTTTTAATAATGTACTTTTGCTGGAAGTAAAAGATAAACTCATACTGAAAATATTAGAAAATAGAAGGCGAAGAAATTGTATAATCGACTTCAAAATCGGTATGCAGATGCGTTTTCTTAAGCGCATCTATGCATTCCTTTTCCTTCCTTCGCTCATATAATGCGATTCTCATCACTAAAATTACGCATCAATTCTGAATCTACGCCTTAATGTTTCGATTATATCAATAAGCAAACGAGATAGTCAATGAACCATCCGTTACCGTGTATCTGGAGTGAAAAATTGCGGTGGAAAAACCTCACATAATACTATTAAATACACACATTTCTCTTTTGCATTTGAAATCAAAAAGATTCGTCAGCTCC
>JAARMF010001215.1:0-17073 GCA_022844705.1 Toxascaris leonina | reverse complement strand
GGGGGGGGGGGGGGGGGGGGGGGGGGGGGAATGGTGGAGCAAACGACTATACTTCTGAGACAACTACTTCCGCATGTAGGTACCAATTTGTGAGCTTATATCCAATGTATGAGTGGAACTAAATTCATATGTAAATGTTTGTTCAGGCTATATGCAGATACACATGTCAAATGCGAAGTTTATATGCATGAACGACTCGAGTTTCCAAAGAGAATCGCCTTATTTGCTGTCCAGTAGACAACCAAGATACTGTGCTGCTTCTATAAAATAGGGTCGTTATGTAGGCGGAAGTTGGCGATATACTACGATACTTCCATTCGCTTGTTCGTATCTTTTGATGAAGCGAGTGGGAATCCCTCTTTGGAAATCCTGCTTCATGGAAGGTTTGGAGCATGTGGCTAAAGGTTACATTGCGTTGAGTTACTCTAACAATCGCAGAGTGTTTCTGTAATAATTTTCATTATTGACATCTGCGTCGTGTTAAGAACACATTTCTATCGTCTCCGAGAGGTTGGTGAATTAGTTGGCTATCCAATTCGACCCTTGCTTATTGCCTTAGACTTTCGTTAAAAACTTTAAAACCAATTTTTGATTGCAATTTTATGATGCGAAGGTTTTTTTTAGAAAATCCATTTAGAGTGATGAAATTTCACCTGTGACTGCAATGTCCCATCCGCATGACGTCTCTTCTTTCTCTCAAAATTCAAAATCCTTTCTTTGCACTCTCTTGTCAAGAATCGGTACCAACCCTCTCCTTTCACCAATTATTGCGGAATGCTCGCCACACTAGTGGATCGAGCAAATGTAGTTGAGAGTATTAATTGGGCGTGGGGGGTCAATTTGTCGGCATAATGGTGCGGATAGGTGTTCAAGGTTAAAGAGGAGCCGTCGAGTAGCCTTCAACAAGTGGCACGAAACGTTTTAAATTCTTCTTATCGCTAGCGATCTGACCTTCGTGATGACCGTTGCTTAACGAACACTTTCAAATTTGCACTGTGGTCAGAACCGACCGCCATCCTGTATTATTATCGTTTCGAATATTCAAAAGTGATTCTTCGCTGACCGGTCGATGAAACGAATTGGTCACTCGTTATTGAGATGGTCACTTAGAAGATCGTGACAGGTCAATATCAGTCGCTAATGTATATTAAACGCTCACTGTGGTGCACTATTAGCGCCGACGGAATAAGAAATTTGAGATGTACAATCATGAATATAATAAATGGAAATATCTTGAATATCAGGTTGAACTTTGACCTTTTAAAAGCCCAAGAAGTTCAACCTCAAAAATTTTACGACCGGTCGAGTGAGTCGTCAATCTTCTGACCGGATGTAACTTAATTTTCGTGACCTTGCTGAAGTGAGTAATGACCTTCTGTGATGAATATTTAGACATATTGTTATGCAAAATTATGAGAATCACTGTTACGTTGGCTTACCATAATTGAAGCTGGGATATGGGTATCCTTATACTCGAGGGAGAAAAGTATGAACGAATTCTTATAAGAAGCTTAGAAAGTGCCTTCCGAGAACAAAATTTAGAAGCCTTCAGAAGAAAAACATTTTTGAAGTGAAAAAGTTGAAGCGTTCAATAAAAACTTTTTTTCTCAAATTAAAAAAAACTAATGCATCATTTCAATTAAATTTAGTAAACGGCGGAAAATTTGCCTCTATAGCAATTCGAAACGTTCATCCATAATGTTCTGAGAGAAATAGAAAGTTTTTGCTCTCTCTCCGTCCCTTTCTCTATCTCTCTCTAAAAAAAACCCAAATATGTTACCAGAAAAAAGTGTGAGATAAAGTCGTGAAGATTCCATCACTCTATTTCAGCATCACTGGTGACAAATGCTCATGAATGGCATCTTTACAACTGATGAGACGGCAACGTATAATATATTTCAATGAGTTTTTTGGCTAGAATCAAACCATTGCCTTACCCATGGGAATACCTTTTTTGATTTTGCCTATAGTGGCGGGTAAAGAGGCGGATGAGATGAAAGGCGCAAAGAAGAAACAATGAGGCGGTGAGAAAAGTAGAGGTAAGGTTGCGTGATTAAATTCTATCATCGGCATCACAAAACGTCCACCTGGCTTAGCAACAATGGTTGGGGATTCTGAGGAAATATTTTGTGGAAACAGACATGATTATCATCTTCATACAAAATATTTCTATGTGATAGACGGCAACCACATGTTTTATGACAGCAGCACATTTCTCTATTATTTCTAGTGGGCACAAATTTAGCATTGTAAGAAGGGCACAAATTTAGCATTGTAAGAAGCTTTCAAATTATGAATCTTTCGTATAAAACTTTCCGAGGACTACAAAGAGATGAATAAATATGGAAAATGATTTTAGATTCAACCCAAATCCTCAAATTCTTAAGAGATTCGATTTATGGAGATTTCATTATGAGGGAGATAAGGTTTCAGATATCTGAATAAAAGATCACTGAAAAAAAAAAGAGCGACGATTTAATAAACCAGGAGCACTTATCAACGAAGCTATGACATCAGTATGACATCATCCTAAGCTTAAAAAAAAATGTTTTTGATCAGTACACATGCATTGATACTGCAAGAGTTGCAATTAGAACAAGCAAAACGAATGAAATGCGCGATGGTGTAGGTGGTAATTATTGCAGATGGTATGCGAAAATAGATAAAAATTCAGAAATTATTTTTAATATTTGCGGAAAAAAACGGCAGGCTTATATTGGAAAAAAATCGACGTTATTCTTAAACATTTTTGAATGACATGATAAACCTTTCAGCAAAAAAAAACCCAAAAATGGCTGCATTCAATTTGGGTACGCCATTTTTTATCGTTCGTCGAGGCAAATGCGTTTAGCGGCCGCCAATGAGGGCCAATATGACAACGCTCCCACGAGTTTTTTTTCCACTTTTCTTATCAGTTCTCTGTCGGCGGTGAAAAAAATTTTGCAAAAAAAAATATCCGCAATAACGATTGTTCAGAGGCAATTCAAATGAACCGTAGCATACCGAAACACTCATCTTTCCTTTTCTTCTCATTTTCCCTTTTTTGTTCGTACAAATAATTGCTGCGTTGCATATCGAATCAAAAGAACTTATTGCTGCAGCGAGCTTGTTTGTATGAGCGAGTGGTCTGTGTGTATGTGCGAGTGGTCTGTGTGTATATTCGAGTCGTCTAGGTGTATGTCCGAATGATCTATGTGTATGTGAGAGTGGTCTGTGTGCAGCGCATTCGAACGTCTGTGTAGCGCCTGCAGCACATTGCTCGGCAAATTTCATATACCTATGAAACTTGATATGCAATACGCACAAATGGCAGAAATCCATCAAACTCTTCAAGATTGCCTTGCGCTCTGCCACCGACGAAGTGCCATGTCGGCATAGTTGTAAGCGATCAGTGAATTTGTGAAATGCATTTTGAATCGCGTTGAGTTCATCATTTTGGTGGATGGCTTATAGTGTAGAGGTGACATGCCAAACAATTAGCCGCTATGATAGAAGCCAATTGAACGAAGTGTCTGAATGCATATATAAAAGGTGATTATTATTAAAAGTTGACCGTCAAGTTAAATTCCTTACAAATCAGCTGATCAATCTTGTATGGATTGAAGCTTATGCATTAATGACAGTTGCCGACATATATGTGATTAATGCAAGAGTTTATGGTGCCACAGTGAATAAAGCCTCCCTCTCCCCTTCCCTCTCCCCCTTCACACTCACCCCACCCACTTCCCTTCCCAAGAAATGAATTTTTGGTGGAAATTTTATAGGACATGGTGTCTTATGAAAAATCGTAAAGCAGGGTACTAGCTCGAATAAAACCATTGAGAACATAAATTCTACAAGACTTGGTAATCTTTTTTTTCACCTTAACGTCGGTCAAATACGTAATGTATAGCATCCCTAAAATTAAGAAAGAGTGGAATTTCTCGAGTTTGATGACAAAATGAGATTGCTCAGTAGAGTTGGGGACGGAGTCATATTTCTTTCCGGAATTTTAAAGAAGAGTTTATGTGATCGGAAGGAAAGAAACGGCTCATTCTCGATAAGTGCTCACATTTCTGCCGGATATTACCGTCATCTTCTATCACGCTATAGGGGATGTATTTAAAAGCGAGCAGCTTAGCGTCCTTATTCGAATTCAAAACGATGACGCGCCGCTTCATCGTGAGTATTAGCAATGCGCACCCGAATAAATCACCGCCCCCAAACGGACCCCTCTAATGAGTATCTTTTTTTCCCTCACCCTTTCTCTCTCTCATGCTTTCTCTCTTCTTGACCATAGACAATTACCGCAACTGTTCTTATGTGAATAACATCCGCAACCTAAACGCAAACCAAATAAATATCCTTTATCTTTGCCGTCAGCAAGAATTTTCTTAATCCTTAAGCTGAAACGTTGTCGGAGGGCAAGAGGAATGGCACAGACCTGTCACGAGTTTCTGATCGAGGCGAAGTGCGAATGAGCTATGCTGCATGCATAACTTATTTGTTTCATGCAACTTTATATACAATGTTTAATTCGGGGGAACGGAACGACGCAAACGGCATAGTTTAGATAGCCATTTATGACGGACATATGTGGAGTCTAAAAACATGTCTGTTGAAGTAGTTTAAAATCGTTGATAAACTATGAGATCGCTTGAATTTCAGCCTACCGCATTAGAAGCTTCATTCAACCTTATGCAATAAAAGCTTCAATGATCCACATATGTTCGAATTTGAATGTTCTGCTACCGATCGAAGAAGCCGACATTAGCGTTTGTGTACCGGCAGTGTCGATATCGCTATCGAAAGAGCATATTGCCTAGCATAGGTATCGAATGTTCACGAGTGCTGCAAACAATTCGTTTTCGCCACCAACAACAAACAGTGCCGGGGTTTACATGGACAACCCTTGCAAATCCTCCAATCACATTACCACTCCACATACGAAAAAGGATTCCCGTCAGTTGTGGTTTTCACGCTAATAAGAATGTTCTGTGCACTCTCAGAGTCAGTAGCACAATATGTTAGAAGACATAAATACTTCCTCAACGCTGAGGAAAAAGAACCTGAGAGAGGATATTTGCGAGTTTGAAGAACAGCTTCAAAAAATTGCACATGAATTTTCTTCGCTTTTTTGACGTTCCTGCAAAAATCGAAGACTAGTCCTGTGGAATATGAATTCAAAGTATTCAAGGCTCATTGAAGCTTCACATCAAACTTTTACTTCAGACTTGTTTATAATGACCACCAAATATATATCAATAATCTCAGCTTATAAATCTCTCAATTTGCATTTGCTTCTCACTATTTCCATTTAATAATCGTTAATGAACCGGTTGTGCAGTTTATTTTATTTCTTCAAAGCGAACGCAGATTCAAATATTAACGATAAGAGCGATATGGATGTCGGGAAAAGAGCCATAAAAATGGCAATTCATCAGGATATTTACGACCTTTCTGAGAAGGGAAATGAAGATAAAAGTGAGAGAACTGGTTGACACCGCAAAAGACATCACTGCGCGGAGATAACATTAAGTGATAATAATTCTGATTTCTGCAAACGAATCACATAGACATCTCGGATAAAACTTCACAAATAATTCACTCAGGTAGGGGAAAGGAAGGTGGAGGGGATGGGAAAACAAAAGAGAAGGAAAAAAGAAATGTATATGCTCGTACTTCTAAAAGAAGCAGTTTCTTCATTAGGAGGTGTTCATGTCTGATTGGCTAGTATTACAAAAGGAACGAACACGACTTCCATAGAATGAAATTTATTATATTGTTGTGCTCATGAATATACCACCACATATTGAGCACTATCCTTGGTGGCAAAAAAAGAAGACTTGCTAACCCCTCATCCGCTCTCATTTCCCTCTAACGGCTATAAGCGAGTTGATCATCACGAAAATTTGCAAGGCGAGGATTTCGAGCAACTGAGTTCCATATTTCTGGATCTAAATCTTGTCTGTGCTCCTGTTTCTGTCCAACTGGACGCTATCAAGAACTCTCGGATGGACGTTTAATCCTATGGATCTGGATGGTGGAGGATGAAGGAGAAGAGAGAGATGGAGAGAGAATGGTTCTCGTCAGCACCAGTAATTATTAAGCTTTTTGCTGTGACGCATAAGCTACTGATATTTATACCCGATGAGATATTTATTCGGGGAATCTATGCCATTTTCTAAAAGACAAGACTTTCAGAACGGACCAAATTTCGTCAGGAAAAATATTGTCGAATATTTATGCTTCCTCCTCTCAAGAACTTGTCTGTGGGAAAGATCTTGTATTGGTTGATCACTGCCTTGAAAAATTTTGCCACATTTGAGCTTAGCTTCTATGAAAACCAAATCCTTTCAATTTTCATAACATTCGGGCAAACCTATTATATCGGTTGTTTGCTTACTTTATCCCAAATTTGCAGAATGCTTCCTTATCACTTCGTTCATCACTTCAGCAAGCTAAGATTAAATAAAATCACATAGCGAAGGGCCGAATATGGGAAGTCATGATGGACTACTTTGGACAAAGCGTAGATGGAAGGATAAGCACCACGTTAGAGCAGCCTAAAGCTGAAATCCTCCCTTTGAGGTGTCGAAGATCCAAGTAGGTTCTGAACCCTTTGGCAACAATGAAGTTTTAGGAAATTTTTCGGAGAAAAAACTGCAAATTCTAATATAAATTTTCACTGGAAACAGATGGTTTCTTCATTGTTGTGAAGCTCGGTTCCACAAAATGAGCCTTTCTTTCTTCGAGAATACCTTTAATGCAGTATCTGTTGAATATTTATGGATACTAAAAACAGCAATATGTACAATCACTACAATTAGTCAGAGTCGTGCTGAACCTTTCATTGGTACTTTACTGGCACAAAGGTGCGAGATCTTCCTTAGCAGACAAAAGTATTATCCTTATTTTTGAGGATTATATTTGTAAAGAGATTTATAATCTAAAAGATATTTAGTATTAAGTAATATTATTCACCGCTGTCTTTTGAGTTTATTTGACAGCCAACATTTCATCATAACTCCTATGCTCTTTTTTAAGATGGCTGCTATATAACACGTGAAATTAAGTGCGGATGATCGGAATAACGAATGAGAGAATATTTGATATGCTTCTGAATAAAAAACGCCCCAATGGTTATTTATATTTCTTCCGTTATTATATTTCAACTGAAAATAATCCTTACCAAATCGAATGAAATTTGTATCGAGCAAATCTAACATCTATACGAGTGTTTCCGAAAATCGCTCTCATATTCATCGATTCTGTGGCTCAATAAGTCGTCGGTTTCATTCCGGTACAAAACGAAGACTAATAAAAAATTGAATGGAAATCGAAGGGTAGATATGCAAATATCCTCTGGACATCCAGTTCTTCCTCTGCCCCCCCCCTCTCCTTATGTAAGAAAATATTGGACTTTTATTTGCATATCAAAAATCTTTTTGGCAACAATCTTAGCTGTGCCTGAGATGCGCTAAGAAAACAAGCAAAGAAACGCGTCAGATAGCCTGGCCTGATATGCAATAAAGCAAAGAAGGCAAAAAAAAAATTGTATTTGTGTTGAATTTTCGTTGATGCGATTACTGTATGAACCATCTACAAAAAATATGTCCTTTTATGAGCTGTCCAGTGGCTGTAAAATTCAAATTGACTGGCTGTAAAATTAATGTAAATTTTAGATATCCTAAATGTAATGAATTCTTCTCAGAATTAAAGAGTCACTCTGAAGGCTTGTCTGAATGCTCGTCATATGATCTGTATAGCTAGCAAATCTATTGTCTGCTGAGTTGATAGTGCTGGAGAAACAGACACCGACACATACATACACACAGACAGAATGTTGTCATAATGCATTTTGCGAATGCAAAACAAATTGTTTAGTGCTTCTTTAGCCAATCGACAATTCAAATTGTTTGTCACCAATATCGAAGCAGCCAAAAGAATCGGCGAGATGTTGGCCGTCAGTTGTCGATGCACGCCTATATGCGCACATCGTCGTCTAATGACCGTAATTAGCACAGTTGCCATGATTTGGGGCTTGTTTTGAGTCGCAATCCATCTAACAATTACCGATCTCTTTGCGCACTTTCAATTTCGAAATTTCTCAATTTCAAGGATACACTCTCTTATCGTCACTAATTTATATATATATATATATATATATATATATATATATATATTCGTCAACCATATGATATAAAGTTATTTATGCAAGCATTCTTCACAGATGACCTCACAGCTACGTAATGGTTTAATGCAACTCGAGAGCATAGATAAACGACAGCAGCGAAATTCCCGTAGGGTGCAACAAATCCCAAAATGATGACCGACGAATTGTTAGGTGAATACCCGAGGGAAAAGACAAGATGCCACCTGGGTCGCATGGCTTACAATCATCATAAAAGCACACGGAAAACAACTTAGCGAGCAGCATTTCTTCGTTGAGGGGCCACCAGGAATGACAAAGCATTTGGTAAGCAAACGAAATTGCTTCCACATTTCTGGTAGAAAGGAATGAGGCCAGCATCACACATTTCCTGTGCCAATCACACAAACCAGTCATATGCTTCAATCTTGAGGAATAGTTAAAGAAAAGTGCCAGAGGGGATGACAGAATACTATACATTCGCATTCCGCTCAACATATGTCAGTAGGCCTCATAAGCTGTCAACAAAAACAAAGTGTGCAGAATAAAGAGTTTATATTTGTAGTGATTTGATTAAACTTCCATAAATGGATTGTTACTTTGCAACCCAACAGGTCCCCACATGCTTTCAAGTTTCTTCCGGTTCTAAAAATCAATTAATCTTTTCGAAATCGTCAAAACAAATTGAAATTGGATACGAGAAGTCAACCCATATGTAGCCGAAAAATTTCAAAATTACGCATTCAATTATCGCCAGTCTGAAGTTATTAGACAGACAGACATGTGTTGACAAGGTGGATGAAGGTGGTAATAACAGAGCGTTAAGCAATACATGTGATGGAAGCAAATAAACAGAGCTACCTTGATAGATGGATTTTGATGTATTTTATTTCTGAAAGGGTATTATGAAAATATTTTCTCTTATGCCAAACTTCTATTATCCAACAGGCCATATGATCATTATAAATCTGAGCAATCTAGAAACAAATCGCTAAAATAAGTGCTAAATTACGTTATTTTAAAAGAATTATTGCGAATATGTAAGAGAAGGTAACGTTTGTTTACTGCTCGAGAAAGGTGCAGCGTACCAAGCAAAACATCACTTAGTCGGCGTTAGCAAAAAGGAGCGGTACCCTCATTCGTACAAACAAAAGCCTGGCACCCGAACACACTCATGAATAGCGCATGAATAATTAGCTGTGACTATAGCACATCGTCAGCTAACAGCTAAACAAGGATTGGGTCGTTGAATTCTTTGAAGGTTTCCCATCAGCATCTGTTCATGATATAAATTAATCTACACAATTAGAGCATCTTGAGTGCTCAACTTTTATAAAGATAGAAGGCAGGAAGGTAATAAGAGGATAACACCCAAATACGCATATTTCGATGAATTCTGAAATATTTTAGTTCAGTCACTAGCCGAGTTCTTAAAATTAAAGAATCTTTTGCGGAAGATTAGCACTAGGTCATGAGTAGCCAGAGTATTTATACTGTTGACGAATGAACTCAATTTGCCGTCTCCTTCTTTCCACAACGTTCCTATCCATTTGTGTTTCTTGCTGTAATCATTCTCGTTGTGTGTTTTTATGTTTTGTAAATAATAGGTCGTTTATCGAATATAAGGTTTTATTCAACTTAATCACTTGTAAATGTCTTTTTCATTGGTTTATTTTTCTGCTTATTAGAGGAATCAGCTTTTGATCATGTTCTCTTCACCGAATATACCCATTTTCACTGCCAATATATAGTTTCGTTGTTTGTCTCTTGCTGCAAAAACTGTAAAACCCAATAGTTAAAATGTTGCATAAAAAATCATACGTGAACCTCTCTTATGTATGAAATATATTGTCAATGAACCGATGTAAATTGATGGATGGACTATTTCGGTATTGATGGAACTTTTAACTTTAATTGTACTCAGATTTATGCAACAAAATACCTTCTAATGGGATTATATCCTCTATTCGATGCTGCTAAGAAGACACTTTAAGAGGAAAATTATACTGCAATCAATTATGCTCATGAGAAAGTTTGGTGGAACAAAAGGAAAGGTAGAGAGTTGCAAGAAGATCATCACTACTTCGAATATAATTTTTAGTGCCCAGATAGCGAAACGATCGTCGAAACGATCAACGGAGCTGTCAGAAAACGATCTTTGGAAGGATCAACGGAGCTGTCAGCAATTTTAACTTCGCATCTCTTTTATGTCATTGCTGACCTTGTCGTATCGCTGTGAGCAATAATTACGGTAATTAATGCTCGTTTTTGGTGAATTCGTGCAAAGAAGCGATTGAAATCTACAAACAATGAATTACGCCACAAGCAATTTGCTTATCGTTGGATAAAGCCACGTATCATCAAACGCCGAAGGCGTTTTTTCTTAGCAACATGTGTTACATCTTGTTTACCACTGTGTTAACACACTCCAACCTGCCACTACGTCTTGTTGCAGTGTCCATTTGTGTTTTTATTTAAGAAATGAATATGATAAATTCAAGACACCGTTCAGCGCTAAGAAATGCTGTTTTCCTCGGAAGTGAGTAGAGCCTCCGGCATATCTCTTAGTACCTAGACATTCTTTGGCTTACCTAGAGCGCTTACATGATGTATATCGTAACTACCTGAATTCGCTTCGAGTGATGAAAACAGGCATTCATTTCTTTACAATCGTGCCTCCTTCCTATTCAAGTGAAATTCAAACAGCTCGTCATGATCATCGTTACACGTTTATAACGAAAGAGGAATAAGCGTAAAACTACCGCCCAGTTTATAAAAGTGCATCAAAAGAAGAACAATGAAAATTGAGTAGGCTTCACTTATTTACTCAAACAAGTTCGACCTCGAGTTTTCGATTTGGTACTCTGTATGAAATAAAGGACCAAAATCTTTGAATCCTTCACCAACAAGTCATGAATTCTTCTGTTTAGGACACAAAACAAGTTATAGACACAAACATCAGCGCCGATCCATGATGGAGACTACAGGAAAACTGAATTCTGGGATTTCTTAAGGTTCAGACAATATCCTCTCCGCTGCATGAAACATATCTTTTCATCCACATCGGTCCTTTAAAGCATGATCTTCCAGCAAACCACTTCCTATCCCTCAACTCGACTGTCTAGGAAAGCCGCTGTTGCCACTTGATTATTGATAAGACCGTCCCCTTTTTCTGTGGCTAACTATCGTGCAAAGAGCCTGTCACCATCTATAAGCCGGGTTAAGGAAACTTTATGAACGACGGTATGCTGTATTAGGTGCCGCCTGATAAACTCTTGCCAGACAAATCCTTGCCATACGGATCCGTACTGTTACGGTTTATTTCAAGTATAGGCGACTGAATCACTGCATTCGAACAAAAAATTCAAACTAATATTGTGTACATCAATTACGAAAAAAACTTCAGATTCTTTATGCCACGTAATCCTTTTGCATCAATTAAAAGCCGACGGGATTTTGGGTTGTTTACTGAAATAGACGCAATCCTTCATTATCGACCATTAATTCAAAGCAAAAAAAATGGTGAATTAGAGGAGTGGAAATTTGAGTACTGGACGTAGAGATATTCCTGAGCCACTTTTCTTTATAGCAGACATCAATGATGGATTGGACATTGTTGACTGCATGCAGATTATTTGCAAATGACTTAAAAATACTTCCACTTCTACACGATCTGACGGCTGACCTCCGTTCCCTTCAACTTAACCTCGACAAATTTTCAATGTTGTTCACATTTCGGCAGCCACATGTACCACACGAGAAATGTCGGTTGCTTCATGTAGACTACCATCAGCGATGCTCTATGAGGTAGAATAGTTCAGCGTTGTTGTATGCCGATTCCTGTTCCTTAACTCTCGCATTCACCTGTGCCATAATCTGTAGTGAAATTTGCAATGTTCAAATATCGCAGCAAATGCATTCAAATTCTTCAGCTTCATCTTGCATTCACTGCGTCACAGATGCGTGGAGTGTTTTTGTGAAGCATATGCAGTACATTAGCAATACATTCCAGAATATTTGTCTCAAGTATGAGTCCCTTATGTTGCTGCCAGTGCAGAAACGATTGAAATATTTCACTCATATTACTACATTTTGTAAGTTGACTCTCAGATCCACCATTCCAACCACCCCACTCCATTAAGGGGTTTTTAAACCTGAAATTGCAGGATACTCCCAGGAAAGCTTAAAATCGGACCTCTATTGTAAATCATGGACGCCGCTTCTGATCCCTCTCCGCTCCTTTTTTCCATGTGCTCTGGAGTGCAGACGGAGATTTCATGATTTTCACTGAAGCATACACAATGTGTGGTATGAACAGTTCATAGCTGCAATTTCAGAGTTGTTCCAATTTAAAACGAACTTCCTCAAATATCATTAAGCCGCGATGGACAGCCGTCATCCGGATTTTGCTTCGGTAATTTTTGTTTCGCTTCATTAGAACCGAAAACCGGTCTTCATGGGGACGCTTTTGGTCGACGAGCTGCAGAAATTTTTAAATTTTGCTCGTTTGCAGGAGTCGGATTGCAGCCAAATTGCAGCCCAACCGATAAATTTTCTTGATCAGTTACCACCACTACTCAGAATCTATCAATATTGATGAGCCATCTCAAATCATCTCAACTATAAAATACTTCTGCCTTCATCTTTCAACAGTAATGTGCAGCAAACTTTTTCTTTATTTCCGTATCATATCATGCGATCAATATTTGAGTTATAGAATAATAACAATATCTAAAGTTTCAGACTTTATTCGTTCAGTTTCTTCAATAATTCAACAAGATCAGCAGGTGCAACCACATTCAGAGATCTATAGTAATGACCTAACTTTTGTGCGGCGATTGCGAACTCGTCGATCTTCTTCTCTTCTTTCAATAACTGCCAAGTCTTCGACAAACCATCCACATTCCTTGTCTTACCTCAAAAAGGTGCACCATTATTGTCATGTTAGGTCGAGATTGATCGAGATGAATAAGCAGGGTGTGGAAGAGACAGAAGGAAGGTGGGAGGAGAAGGGGGAGGGGGGAAGGAGTGGTCCAAATGCTTAAAAATCAAGCAAATGAACTCAGCTGGAAATGACATGAAAATCTCTGTTCAGTGAATCACTCAATGGAGTACCATAAGAATCCTACTTCAGATATACTCTTATTTCAATCGAGTTACTGATGACAGTCAATTGCCGATGAAATATTTTAGTGCTAAGTATCGGTCAATTTCAGTATAGTAATAATTCGCAAACATTATTTTATGAGTTCCTCTAAAAATATATGATCGTTTATTAAACGTCCATTGTGGAATAATATTGCGCTTATAAAATGAGTTTCTTCATGCAAAGATTTCAACTCAATTCAAATTTCAGTGGGACATTGGTGATGGGAAGAGAGGGATGGGGGGAGAAGTAGAGGAGGAAGAGGGGAAAGGAGAGAGAAGGAAGGGCAAGGGGGAGGGCAGCTGAATGTTAGAGGTTAACAGAATAACCACTAATACGTGGTATAATGCTATCAGTGCCAAGATAAACTAGATCAGTTCCCCTCTATATATGCAATTGCATCAAACCATTTATTCGTACATGAGTTCTTCTATCGCCAAATGTTTTCACTGCATCCTTTCTATGCACCCAATTAAAGCTTGCTTAGCAATTTCCATATATTCTTTATCAAATTTCTATATAGTTAAATATTTTAATACCATCATATGCCAAAAAACGAAACCATCTCACGCATCTGCACTGCAAATATGGCCAATATATTGCGGTATGTAGGGCTAAATAAGGACAAAACTGCAGCCCTTTTGTTACAATAATGATGTACACCTAGTTATATAGGTGTGGAAAAAAACAGTGGCGCACATATTGCAGGGCAGATTCATAAAAGAAAATGACTACAGGCCTTTTCCACAATAGTGGAGTCCACATAAGTAGCACAACAACAACTTCATTTTCTCCAGGGTCTGGAATTATTACTCACTGTAAGAGGTTCGATAATTCCAACGAAAGAAGGAGGTGGGCAGGGTGGCCACATCACGTCACCGCATTAAAAATCATCCTAGCAGATGGAATATATCAATGCTCAACTCTCACCATAACATGCAGCCAAAGATCCATAAAGAACGTTGCGTGCCTTCTCAGTCATTTTGAATAGATCCGGAATCTCTACCAAAGATTCCATTATTTCCGGCTAAAAATCAGATGATTTAAACTTTCCATCGAGGTATTTTTTAAAGTCAAAAGCGCTTTGACGTATTCAAACATTGCAATAAATTAAAACAGCGATATAAACGATCCTCTCGATTTATCAGTACAATGCCCAAACAAATATAAAACATCCCTCTTTAATTTGGTACTCGAGAAATGGAACTGATTCAAACGAAAAATCCCTAAAGTCCCTAAATCTTGGAATCCTGAAATTCTCACTATAAAGAACAGATGGAATTAAAAATCTAGTCAAGTTATATCGAAATCATGTGCAAAAAAATTGTAAGTGAAAATGCGAGAAGTGAAATGATGTTATTTAAGAATACTTTTTGTCTCTTGACCATATCGGGGTTGCCAAGTGACCAATATGTGACCACTTCATCCATATATATATATGTTCCCCATACTAAAATACACACTGTACTTCTAACTGCATTAAATTCTAAACGAAAGTGAGCGCACAAATTTCTAAAAATGTTCATCTTTTTCCTCTCGTGGTGACCGATAAATGACCGAATGACTAGAGACAAATGACCACCAGAGAGATTTTCTTTCGTGTAACAATTTTTTCCTCAAAAGTACTTACAAAAAAGTAATACTCGAAACAATTACCACTCTGTTGTGAACGGCGAATTCACAAATGTAGTTCACTTCTGCATCGCCAAACTTATATTCCTCGTCCTTTAATTGTTTGAAAATTTAGGAAATTTAACGAAATATTTGGAGATCATGATAGTTGATGGAAGAAATTATCTCGTGGGACAATTGCATGCAAATGAACGTAAAGGATAACATAAGAAATTGTTGACGATGTATAAATATCCACAGACGTATAGCCTTATAGCCTGAATAAAGAGGGCGGAGGAGGGGGAAAGGAGGGAGAATCTTTAATAGTCCTTCCTCTCTCTTCTCCTCAATGAATAGAAACACCTTATTAAGCAAATTTGTTTCTGAATTCATATGGAAGAATCGAACTGGCCCAATTCGTTTACAATTTTTTTAACACCTCTTCTGAGCTATATGAAATCTCCTAGGAAAATGAGAAGAAACAAGTGAATTGAATAAAGGTTAAAAAAAAACGGCCAAAAGTGCATACATGCAGATATTGAGCAAAGTGAATAGCATGCTCTTCAGCGAGCATCACACATCCATACAGGCATGTCCTTTGCAATCGAGAGTTAATCCAGCGATCCAGTAAGTTCCTTGCTGCAAAAGAATTCGCTTAAATTTTGGATGCATACATCTTTTCACTCGTCTCCTTCCGCTATGGATTGTGCGGTGAGTGAATTGGAACCAAAAAGATATTAGTCAGAAACTCACCCTCTTTCAGTAGTTGAGGATCATTGGAGCGATATGCGGCTCTCAAGACGAGAAACAGCGACCCGCTTATCGACCTTGGTTTACCGTAAGTGAGAAGCTCATTCAGCTCACGAATCGCCCGATCAATTTCATCGCTGAAAATTATTTCACCGCTCTAAGTAATATTCGACGTTGCTTCATGCTTGAAACTCTTATCCTTAGAAACCCTCCACTACCAACACAAATCCGGATTTCAGCTTTGAATTAGTCCTGTAAATCCAGAAAAAAAAGTAAATCTGACTCGATCCTATTTGTCGCATTGTCAATATTTGACATTAATATTTATTGGTGCTCATTGCTGCGAAATTTACATAG
Source organism: Toxascaris leonina (assembly GCA_022844705.1). Lineage (NCBI taxonomy): Eukaryota > Metazoa > Nematoda > Chromadorea > Rhabditida > Ascarididae > Toxascaris > Toxascaris leonina. The sequence goes on along the minus strand of JAARMF010001215.1, from coordinate 1,078 downwards.
ATGCACAAAGTTGCAGTTTGTTGAAGCATTTGAAATTCTCGGGAAACAAAACAAAACGAGAGCAGATCGCGAGAAACCCTCGTCATTTTATCTACATATTTTCATCGTGGACGGCCTCTTCGTGGCGATTCCACTTTCAGCCTGGCGAACTCTGTTGGAATGGGTATGTCTCTCTTATTGCTTAATAAAAAAGCGTTCTTCTTAAGCTGGACACATCCGCCGCGTTACCTGTGGATGTTACCTGTCATGTGAGTGAGCAACAATACTTGCAAATCTTCATCCACTACTCGCACCTGCCACAAACAATCTCACTTGGGTTCAACTGCTCCAAAATAAACGAATGTCGATGAGTTTTCTCTGTAAGTTCTATGCGAAAAGCCTTTCGGAACTTCCTTTTACCGCACTTCATATAAAATTTGAAAGACAGACTCAAGCATAGTGATATAAACACAAGAAACACAAACCACCACTCGAGATCAGACCAAAGATCATAGATCACTAATTTTCGAGCAAAAAATCAGAAATCAAAGAAAATCGATTACAGTGATTTTAATAAGTAAGAAATAAAGTTCATAACTTTCTGTTAACAATGCAGTGATGCAGATATCAAGGTGTTCATGTTTTCCTTCTAAGCTACGAGTCCTTACGAGTGGAACGCCCCATCGTGAATAGACTGTCGACGTACTCAAACTCACCCCCTCAACAGTGATTTCTTGAAAGCATCAAAGAAGAGCGATGGGAGTGGAAGAAAGGAATTGGAACTCGATAGAACCTGCTCATAACAATGGGCTATCTAATTTCATTTACTCTTTACACGATCTTATATTACAGTTTTAGTGGGATTGGATCACACTCAGGAGTATGCGATGACTCCAAAGGTACAACCAACCGAAACATCAGATCGTGGCAATTTATCGGTGAAAGGCACCCAACAAACGATCACCACTGATGGTAATCGAAAAAGATCCGAAATACGTCGATTCCTCGATAAATTCATTTCCGTACGTTGACAAACAATTTACCGTAATTTTTTTATAAACCCCCTGTGCTTATGCCACCAGTAAAATCCGACACATAT
>JAARMF010001214.1:23481-34309 GCA_022844705.1 Toxascaris leonina | reverse complement strand
TATATATATATATATATATATATATATATATATATAGACGTACAAGAATCTTCCACAAAATGCAAGTTTGGTTGAACAATCTTCTCTGGAGCTATGAAGTATGTTGTTCGAAAGTTTTAGCTAGACGTATTTCCGGATAGTCGAACTACCTTGTGGGCGGTATCGAAGCTATGAATTTTCAAGAAAGTGTTTGAATTGATGGCATTCTTATATTCATAGAATTTATAGAACATTGTTCATAGAAATATGACTACTTCGTTTTATTGAGATCGCAAAAAATTTCATCAATATTTTGGACTGCTAACAACTCCACTTGTTTATTTCTCAATTTCAGGAATGACCCATCAATAGAGTGCATTGACAAATGATATTATTACAAACTTGAAGTTTTTCGGTGCCTGTCAATGAGCAGTCAAATTACTATGCGTAAATTAAAGGAATTGATGAAGGAAAAGAAAAAGGAGGAAATAAAGACGGAGAAATCGGCGTTGAAAATGAACACAGTATAAATAATGCGAAAATATCGCCTAGCATGAAAAACACTTAAAATAAACCTTGAGAGAGCGATATGCAGTCGGCGTACAACATGGTGGATTTTCGTTCAAACCATCATCACTTCCTAGACGTGCCAACGTCGCCATCACATCACGTGCACTATCAAATTGATGACCTATCTGACAATGCCCCGAACAATAATTCATATTATACCTGAAATTATGTGCATTCGACATCCTATGAAATTCGAACGGACCAGTTGATTGATCAATCGGTTTATTGCGATCGAGGATCAGTCGATCGATCAATCGATTCACGCCGATCATTGGAGGGTTGAAAACGAGAGAGTGGAGCCGATCCGACTGGTCACATTTCGCCGACTGCTGATATAGCTCAGGAGAAAAAGTTTGATATAACGTTGTAGTGCTAAATAATTGGTAGCTATGCTTCAGCAGATTCTAGATAAAAGCTTCAAAGTATGCGGAAATAACTCTGAACTGTTCTTGAATGAAAACAATGTTTGCGAAAAACAAAGAAAAATAGTTGACTGAAAGGATTCCTCTCATTGGGTAATTATAATGAGAATAACATTGTGAGAGTTAAGAAAGAGAAAATCTGCGTTCTATTCTTGTAAACCTGGTAGATATATAGGTGATATTTGTAAGCAAATAGTAAGGCAAATTGATAGAATAGGAGGCGAGCGTTTACCCTTCTGGTTTGATAATCCATTTATTCCAGGAATTATCGCTAAAGTTGAAATAGAATGACCTCAGGCAACAACCACCATGAGTGCAATCATCATCGACGCTACGACGGTTCCGTACCGATTTGTTGAGTTGCAATTTTAATGCGATAACGGGGCTTATATGCTGAGAATATTCGTCCAAATACGATATCTGTTTGAAATATTTCACTTATTTAGACGAAATATTCAAATAAATGGGCTGTGTAGCTCAGCGGTAGAGCCTTCGCCTATGAAAGGAAGAAAATCGGATTCCATTCCTGGCTAATTTCCCAATAGGCCGCCACAAAGGCTGACCATCATGGGTTGCAGGCAAAAAATCTGGTCACAACATCCATCCATGTGTGGGCATAGTTGTCACATGCATGGATAAGGGAATTGATGAAATTATAGCTGCCCTTTTATATTTGTATATTGCTGTGTTCAAACAAATAAANGAGGTTAGACGTATTTTTTTTAAAATATAAAACAATAGCTGCGAAAGGAAAGGCTTACTTTTTTGCTTATCAGTACCACATGAAGCCGCTTGCTGTCCTTGTGATTTCCATAAAAGTCAATTACGACTTTTCCCCCTCCCCCTCCCCGCTCCTCCTTCCAAAATTGAAGAGAAAATACAAAATAAAAAGTCTTTTGATTAGTGAAGATGGGTTTTACAAAAAAAGAAAAACATTTGATAGATATTAATAAATGCAACTGAACTGTTTTCTAGCACTCATTTCACTGAAATGAATAAAGAAAATATAGAAGCAGATGTAAGCTTATTCCTTATCCATATATGGCAACAAATATATAGAGAGAAGGAGTAGAAGTGAGATTCGCAAGCATATGAGTTGATTTAAAGCTCATATCATTGTCTACAACCACATTCCTTCACAATAATATCCCTGAGAACCCGTTCACGATAGATGCCAAATCCTGTTGTATAGGTTATCTGAAAGCATAATGTCTTAGCTGAAGGTCAAGTTGAACACNGAGAGTGGAGCCGATCCGACTGGTCACATTTCGCCGACTGCTGATATAGCTCAGGAGAAAAAGTTTGATATAACGTTGTAGTGCTAAATAATTGGTAGCTATGCTTCAGCAGATTCTAGATAAAAGCTTCAAAGTATGCGGAAATAACTCTGAACTGTTCTTGAATGAAAACAATGTTTGCGAAAAACAAAGAAAAATAGTTGACTGAAAGGATTCCTCTCATTGGGTAATTATAATGAGAATAACATTGTGAGAGTTAAGAAAGAGAAAATCTGCGTTCTATTCTTGTAAACCTGGTAGATATATAGGTGATATTTGTAAGCAAATAGTAAGGCAAATTGATAGAATAGGAGGCGAGCGTTTACCCTTCTGGTTTGATAATCCATTTATTCCAGGAATTATCGCTAAAGTTGAAATAGAATGACCTCAGGCAACAACCACCATGAGTGCAATCATCATCGACGCTACGACGGTTCCGTACCGATTTGTTGAGTTGCAATTTTAATGCGATAACGGGGCTTATATGCTGAGAATATTCGTCCAAATACGATATCTGTTTGAAATATTTCACTTATTTAGACGAAATATTCAAATAAATGGGCTGTGTAGCTCAGCGGTAGAGCCTTCGCCTATGAAAGGAAGAAAATCGGATTCCATTCCTGGCTAATTTCCCAATAGGCCGCCACAAAGGCTGACCATCATGGGTTGCAGGCAAAAAATCTGGTCACAACATCCATCCATGTGTGGGCATAGTTGTCACATGCATGGATAAGGGAATTGATGAAATTATAGCTGCCCTTTTATATTTGTATATTGCTGTGTTCAAACAAATAAAAGAAAAAAGGATGCTTAAATAGAAGAAGCTGGAATTTCGATCGAGAATTTCCCTCTTAAAGACGCTTGCAAAGCAATTAAAATTTATTTCCAATATTTGCAGTCGTGAAATCTGCATAGTCAATATAGGTGAGGAACGATAAAGGAATGAAGGAACAAAATGAAGGAAAAGAAGAGATGCAATTTTTATAACAAAATAAATGCGTAACCCTCGATGCATATCACATTTCATCGCCGAAGTCCTTTCTCACTTCCCCCATCTCTCTATATCTCTTCAAAAATGCCCCATATATGAATGCTTTCTGTATACGAGGTAAATATGAGGAGCATATTTATTAATATTACAAAGAAATGAATCCTTCATATTTTTAAGAATTATTTTTTTCTGTTGTTTCTCGCAAAATTTCAGTAGGACTGAAAAAAAAATTAACCTCTCTATAACACAACTAAAGGCTTTTCAAATAATATTGCTTTATATTAAAAAAATATTTAAGAGAAATTAATGTGAAAATTAACCCTTATTAAAGGAAGTGTAGAGGCGCTTAAATTCAGCGATTGTTTAATAATCACTTTGTGTAAATTGAATACCGCATTCAACGTATCACCAAGTGATCGCCATTCATCATTCTCAAATATTTCAATTTTTGTTATAGAATTGATCGAGTGTCGAGTAAGATGTAGAATCGCATCGATTATTTTTGCATTTGATGTGTCGAATGAATTTTTCATCTCGAATCGATAACAACGCGAATAGGCCGATGAGCAATGCCAATCTAAATAGCAATAATAGAAAAAAAAAAAAAGAAATCAACTCTTGTTTTAGTAGAAATGATTGATTATGGCTACTATATGTTATAATGCATCGGCTACAGTAACTTACAATATCTGTTAGCAGTTAAAGTTCATGCGAATATGGCATATAAGATGATGAAAAATTGGCATACCTGTGTTATGATAGCACAATAGATGCTCTCGCAATTTAGCTCATTAAAAATAGTTGTCCTCATAGGGTGCTCATAAAAAAGGAAGTATCACAGGCGATGCCTTCATACATCAAGCGGATATAGATCTGTTCCCTCTGCACTTTCCCTCTTCCCCCGTTTTACGACTCAATGCTCTTCCATATGCAAATTCGTAGGCGCATTGAACAGTCGACGGCACTTTTCGGCTTTTGCTTGAACAACCAGTGGGCAAAGGAAGAGGCATAGCAGCACCAACATGAATATGCTAACGATTAAAGCTGCACTCGTCACTTTCGTAGCTTCACTTCCTGTGGTTTGCAACTTGGAACGGTCAGGCAGGCATATATGAGCGGACCGACCGAGAAATATACAGATAAACACATGAAACTATTTATGCATTTGCATAATGTACCGAAATTTAAGAACGACTAAAACAACCGTCTCCTACATCAAACGACTAGCTCGTTAGCTTTCATAGATCAGCTTACATTTGCGTTTTTTTAAATTCCACGATGAACTATTAAACAAGCGTAAATTATTATATTACAAGCGATAAACATAGTCAAAGCTTTTTTCGCATGACTTTTTCGCATGCTACATTTTATTTCGCATGCGAATATTCGCATACAATTCAACCACAATAGTGAATTTTAAGACAACGTTCTATGAGTGAAACAGTTCATAAATCAGAGTTAAAAATTTTTTCGATTCATTCAATGCACTCAATGTTCGAAAGTATTAAAAAATGTGTTGAGAATATGTAGCTGCAGCTGATAAGATCAGAGATTGCAAACCTCTCTAACATCTAGTCAATATTTATCGTTATTGCTTAGTGACGCATTAGCGTATTGCTAGCTTAAAACTCCGAAATTTTATTTAATTCAATCATTCATTACTCTTGATCAATATCGAACGCGAGTGGTAGTTTCAATCAATTTTCTTTATTATCATTATTATCACTATTATTGTTATTATCATTAATATTAATACTAATACTAATATTAATATTAATATTATTATTATTATTATTATTATTATTATTATTATTATTATTATTATTATTATTATTATTATTATTATTATTATTATTATTATTATTATTATTATTATTATTATTATTATTATTATTATTATTATTATTATTATTATTATTATTATTATTATTATTATTATTATTATTATTATTATTATTATTATTATTATTATTATTATTATTATTATTATTATTATTATTATTATTATTATTATTATTATTATTGTTATTGTTATTATTACTATTAATATTATTGTTATTATTATTATTAATATTATCGTTATTATTATTATTACTATTATTAACACTATTTTTATTGATACTATTATTATTGTTATTGTTGTTATTATTGCTGGAAATAAATTTTTTCCCACTGGAATCCGATATATGACTCATAATCATTGGTTTCTCGTAGGATAAAAATAGAAGCTGCAAGATTTTAGCGGAAATTCTCCAAAATTTCCACCATTCTATGCGTTCGTTAAGTTTAAATTAAAAAAGCTTTATTATATACCATGGAAAGCCTTATTAATGTCTTTTTTTTCTTAAGTAAACTTAACAGAATTCAATTGATTTTCCTACGAAATATTTTATGAATCAAAAGGGCGAAAACTTATACAAATAACCGACGAATATATTTTCGACTATTGCTGCTTGGAAGTTGAAATCAAAAATTCAGTGTATATGGAAATCATTTTTCGTGAATTTTTGTATGGGAGGAAATTTGCAATGTTTGTAATTTTTTTTGCAATGTTCTTTGCAACTTCAAAAAAATTGCAAATTGCAAAAAACGTTCTTCGATATAACGAGTATCGCGTTTAAAGAAACTGACGTTGATAAAGCACTGATAATGGATGTACTATTCTAGGCATCTAGAGGGATCTATCAAACAGGATGAAATATGAGTGTGGCTAGAGAGTTCCTCATAAGATTCAGTTCTTGGTCATTGACTATCCTTTCAGAAAAATATAGCACCGGAAACAAACGAGCGAAATAGCAAAGATACCCATAAAAACCATCAAAACAATCATTGTTTTGCATATATTCATTCATCACATCCGCCGTCTTAAGATGGTGGTAGAATACAGTGATGGATTTTTCGTGCATAATTTTTTACAAAGGAGAGGACAAGAGATGCAAATATCTTGCCTTCTTTTCCGGCGACATAAATTTGAATTTGTCCTTCAGATGAATCTTCCCCTTCAGAGATTTCCTCATCAGGTGTATTCATTGCACCTATTTCCGCTACATATTGAGAAATTGCTTCTTCACCAGGTGTAATGATAGGTGGCTGAAAAGCTAGAATTTATATCAATAGATTGATAATTTATCATTGATTATGCTACGTAGATTTTTAAAAGTTTTCTCTGCAGGATCATTTGCCTACATTTTCTCAAAGAAATCACACTAGTGCAAACGAAGTGCTTTATTAGCTTCAAAGATTACTTTACTATTTAAGCGAAATGCCCTATGACCTATGTGAAGGGACAAGAACTATAGATAATGCCGCCTAAAGTCTATTTTTTTCTCTGATCTTTAGCACATGAAGGAATTGAAAAATTTCCTTTTTGTTTAAAGAAAACCAACAGTATTTCCTGTTTTTCCTCTATCTTCCATAGTTCACTATCCCCCTTCTCCTCCCCCCCCCCCCCCTCATACCCCTCTCGCATCCGCTTACTTCTTTTTTATTTTAATAAATATTCATGAAAGTTTATTTATTCAGATGACGTGAAAGAAATGTTTATAGTGTCTATAAAACGAGACATCAATGCATAAGGTGCAAATCGTGATTATCCTTCTTGAAGTAAGTGTAAATGTATTGCGGAAACGATGAAACATCACAAACATGAGAATGGCGATTCATAAATATTTCAGTCATTTACGTACACGCATACGCCTTTATTCAATATAAACTATGAAAGAGATTGTTTTTTTTTCAGCAAGTTGTTAGGTTATGAAATTGTTTCCGGTTTCATTATTGTTTCTGCTTTCAGATTATAAGTGTTGTTCATAGATCCATGATATTGACTATGGTCAAATTTTTCATCAATTAGGCAATTGCGATACATCTATTTCGGACATATGCGCCACTGAAGATTTTCTAGAAAATAGGAGGCCTCAACGACAGGATTGAAAGATTCAGAATCAATTGATGAAAGTTTGCACTTTCTAGTTTCATTTTATCAAATGCATAAAATCCAATAGTCAAAATAAACAACAAACCTCTTCCAAGTCAAGCAACTTCAGAATCCTTCGTCTAACGCGTGCTACCTCTTGTTGTTCAAAGACATTCATAGATGGCTCAGTTGTCCGCCTATGAGAATATGGCACAATTTTTGAATTGTCCACACATCCATATACTCGAAATGGTGCATTAGTTGTGCATAAATATGCAATAAATAACAATAAATTATGAAAAGTATAACAAAGCGACATGTGATTATTGCGACTCTTACAAAAATGAGAAGCTGCACTTCGTAAGCAACAACTAGGACGCCACAATGCGTAGTTATCTGATGAATCGCGCATTTATTTACCGAAAAATTCTTTCTCTCGTTGTCGTGTATTCAATGAGAAGCCATTCGAGCAAATGTCTGTCTAGATGATTCCGACATTTCGAATGCGTTCATGATGAGACGAGTAGATATCACACATTCTCATGCAAGTGAATATTTCGGGAGCATTCGAGAAAAAAAATACCTCCAATAAGTTTGAATACTAAATAGAGAGTGCTCAAAGTTCATAGAGAGTTCGGGGGGGAAGGGGGATCTCTCGAATAAATCAAATTCTGGAATTAAGTCCTATACAATATGTTAGTCTAGATCAAGCAGTTATGAGGAGGTTTTCAAATTTCGCAGTAAATATCCACTCCTTTCTCCTCGCATTCTCCTCCTCTCCAAGTAGTACAAGCTTTAACATTCGAAGGCCAAGTGTATATCTCGATAGCCTTCCATGATTTTTGAATTCGATAGCATAAGAGAGTAAAAATATTCAGTGATTATCCGCAGTACTAAGCCTATTACATCTTCCAGGTTGTTAATTAGATACCATGAACACAGCGTATTTCATTGTCTATTTCAACAATCTCGCATATCTATATTCGCGCAGCGGTCATAGTTTTAAATAATTATGCACTAAACATGTAACGAATGACTGTTTCTTTTGTTTTTTTTTGTAATTATCTGAAAAATGGTGAGAAGATTCGATGAAAAAAATTTTGAGAAATTTTATTAAAAAAGCAGAAAAATTCGAAATAAATCATCTTTATATTTTGTATATTTATTGAAATAATTAATAGAATGAAAAATATTCACTTTCGCAAGTCAATGAATAAAATCGTCTCAAAATACACTTAGTGGTAAGCACTATAGGATTGAATCATAATGGAATTTTTAGCGAATCCAGAATGGAATCCGGAATATGATGACATCGGAGGAAAACCCGTACATTCCGTTCAGGTTAAACGAGTTGTTCACGGCTCTTTTTTTTCGTTTCATAGGCAGTTGTTGCTGAATCATGGTATGAAAGCATTTTCACCACCCCTCACTATCCACCTAAACAAAAAACGACCATATGATGTCATATATGAGTAATGAATAGAAATAGCCATGCAAAAATCTATTTACCCCAAAGAATTCTCGGAATATTTCCCGAGAAAATGCTCGAGAATTTCTGGATATGTTCGTTGTGCTCATCATTGAATAGTGTCGATCTAGTATGCTTGGAAGCGGTTATAGCTCATGGTATTCTCGTGAATGCGTGCAAATTTTTTAATTATGTTTCGAATTACCCGTAAATCCGAAATTCGCGACTTAAGATGCGAAGCGCTTAGATATGACTGATTTTGTTGAGTTCATGTGAACAGCTGCTGCTCATTTGCTATACACCATTGATAATTACTTAGAAATCTTCGGGAAACTTCATGTAATGGGCAACATTTTCGCAGGGCTTAGCGACTTTCGGGAAATAATTGTCCTTTCTATTTACTAAAAGTGCCCATGGATTCCTTCAGTCTTCCTAGTAAATCAGCGAAAAGTTCGCAGATTAATACGATCAGTGGCTGCCCGATTACGGAATAAAATTCGATTCAGAGAAGTAAGCATCGTCATTAGCCATATTAAACGTAGCTAAGACGAAGAGTCCCCGATACTGAATGAAATTTGCATAATATCAATTTCGCTAATTTCAAAAAAAGTTGCATTTGCAAAAAAATGGGGGTTATCAATATGCTGATTTGGGCAAAGGGCAAGTAATATCCAGTAAACCAAAGTATCATCTGAATGAAATACGCATTCAGTGAACGACTGCTTCCATTCCCATTGAACAGCTTTTAAATATCACCTCGTTTGATGATTGCAATCATTTCGCTCAAATTCGACAAGGTGTTTTCGCTGAAATCTATCTGCCCTTTTTTTCGCAGTGGATTTTCGACGGCGATATCTCGGCGACTCTTTGCAGCCGTACTCATCTTCCGCTCGAATTGGAATATTTCAAAGCATAGTCTATATTTCTTTGCCTTTACGACAGAAGAAGTTGAATATTAGCTATCAGCTTACCATCTGCCGCCTATTCCCTCGAATAAAAAGAATACAGAAAGGATTTGAGGTGATCAGATTCTGTCGTCTCCACAAATGCTTCGATTGATAAGAATCTTCGGCTATCAGCTCGCTATATTTTTCGAGCAATGACGAAATCATTCCGCCAATTTTCGTTCTATGTGATTCCCATCGCCGAAGTTTTGTAGGGTATTTTATATCATTTATCCTCAGGCGATCATTCTCCCATATTTTGACGCTCGTCAGTCATCATCTTCGATAGGAAATCAATCGCCCATCAACGTTACTTTATGCTCACTTAGGTTTCTGAATGTCGGTAGACGATCGTGCTTGATGGTCTAATCCCTTGATTCGACACCTTGAGTATCTTGAATACGTTGAGCAGCCGCGACTTCATCCATTTCGTCTCCCTCTCCATCGATACAGTCGGCAATTTTTCCGTCTTCCGCTATCCTGAACTCGCCGCAACCAAGCAACGCCACATAGACATTGCAGCGGATCTTACTTTCCATATTGCTGTGGCCGCTGGTACATCACCTGATCGCCGACCTGCTGGCGACGTCGGAGTTCCTTCTCCTAACCTTTCTTCTTCCACGGGCTACCTACAAGGCAGTAGGGCTCGCGATGTTTTTCGCCTGACCGTGCTCGCGTTGACACGAAACCATCATTGCGTGCTGTGACCATTTTCTAGGTGCTGGCGTGCCAATGCCAACCCCAGGGATTTCGCCATCGGTTGGTTCGCGCCTGCTTATTCGACATATTCGCAGGCAACCACCATATGAGTCGGCTTTTCCATAGGTCATCATCGCATCGAGCTGAACGAAACTAGCCCAAATTCAACAACTCAACTTTGATTCGATAAGCCCCTTGATTATGATCCATGTGGATCTTGAATCATTTTCCAGGTGAAAAGGAGAAGACAGAGGGATTGTTTTGGGGCATTCTACGAGCAGCATCAATGTGTGTGGCGTTAATGACGCTTCTTGTGAGTAGTCATTTACATGTGCGTTCTTTTCATTTTAATTTCCGCTTTTTGAGATGAGACTATGTAGAAGATTCATGCAAAGAATTCTTCAACCCAAATTTTGAGGAGTATTTGTAGTCGACTGAATGAATTAACCACTATGAAAAAAAACGCATAGTAAATGCTGCTGCCGTTCGCAGAAATTGACTTCGGTGTTTCCTTTCATTTGCAACTGGCAGGCCTTCGTTCAAAATCGTATATTGGTGTAAA
>JAARMF010001214.1:8994-20987 GCA_022844705.1 Toxascaris leonina | reverse complement strand
GGGGGGGGGGGGGGGGGGGGGGGGGGCTGGCACATGATCACTTTCTGACCTTCGTGGATTTTATGATTCCAAAAGAAAAGAAACGTCACTATGCTAAATTTGCTGCGAGAATATTTGCAATTTTAGTTTTTTGCATTGTTTTTACAAAAATATTTTTTCGTTGATTTCTTTGCGATAATTGACTTATTGAAGTGACTATTGTATTAATTTTTTGTTTGCATTTTAAAATCGCAATAATACGTCGTCGAAATGGTACAACAAAATAGAGCGATAAAAATGGATGTAAACATGGTTGCCAATTAAGAAGTACAATAATTATCGATGCAAATTTACCAACGTCGATTTGAATGAATGGACACACGAAGAAGAATATCATTGGGAAAGCGTTGAATATTAATGGGAGAAATGACTGAAATAATTGAATTTTTTTTTGATGAGTGAAAAAAACGAATTTTATAAAATATCAATAAAATTATCTAAAATAATTCATTTAATGTATAACTTTAATGGAATTTTAAGTGGACAGTGCCAAATTTATTTCAGTAATATAGCGACTTTGAGATTCTTAAAAGTTCTTTTTTTCCCAGCGATGGGAATTGCGCGCCTAAGAGGGAGAATTTTTCCGGCATTTATTTATGGACAATATTTCTGGATGGATATACCTAACTGCCGCTATTTTCAGAGAACTAGCTATGCACAGGATAATGGTTATAGCAGTGCTTCATTCCCTATTACCCCTCTCTCATTCATCACCTCTTCTCCTCTCATTGCGCTCCCTATGGACGTTGTAATGTCTTGTCCATTGTTCTTGAGTTAGAGATGGTCCTCAAGAAATTATGTAACTATGCTAAAGTAATTATGTAATCTATTTACATTTATTTAAGCTAATTTTTAAAGCTCCTCAAACTGTGTTATCATCCTAGATGTCTTCCTTTGTGCTCTAAGAAGCTCATGCGAATTATTCATGCTCTTAGACCCCATCCCGACCAGTACCCTAATCAAAACGAGAGCAATGGAGCAAATCGGTACTCTCCTCTTAAAAGTGACAACGATTTATCGTTTTGTCAGCATCCGATAGGCATGAGAAGAGTTCAAGCCCTAACCTTCACATGACCTTTCAACTTCACCTGAGTGGAAGTGTACGCGATATGAATTGACTTTTATTCATAATAAACGATTTGTTAAGTGAAGTAAGTTGAAGTAAAGATAAAGTAGAGGTTGCTTATATTCAAAAGAGTTCTTGCTGTTCAAACGAATAAGATAACTAGAATTTCATCGAGTAAACCACTTCATATGCTCAGATACTATCCAGAAAGATAAAAACAATTTACCAATGATAAGCACTTAATACAATTTCCAGCAAAGGTATTTATTGAAACGGAACTATTCAAAAGGTGGACTGAGATTTGCATTAAGTATTATTCCATATAAGAGTATAAAAATTGAATTAAAAGTTAAAGAAATAATAAACTAATTGAAGACTAACTTGAATGAGCATTACAAAATTTAATTCGCGTTGAATTTCTTTCGTCTTTGATGCAAGTTGATTCGTATTCAAATGATGAGATATTTTTCTCGCACAAAATAATACAATCATATATGAGCCAATAACTGTTGAGGCTAATAATAAAGAATAGGCAATATTTAGTAGAATATCACTGAATGTATTGTGCTCCTGAAATATTCACCGTTTTTTAAGCTTATCGACGAGCCGTTACGACGCTTTCAACCATGCCTAACAAATTGGATTTTATATAGCCTTTTTTTTGTTTCTAATACCTTCCCCTCGATGGTGCGTAGTGATGAGGCGGTCATGATCATGCCACACGATTACCGTTAATGAAAATTGTGCATCTAGATTTCTGGCTGTTACTACCGGTAGGACATTTGCGCCTTCAAGTGTTATTTCGAGGAATTGGATGCTTCAAAAGACAGTCAGAGATTTCGGGGAAAAAAGGGCTCGGAAAGAAGTGATAAAGTGGAAGTAAGAATAGGCAACTTAAAGCTTCCAGAGTTACAGCATTAGACGCAAGCTACTAAAATATTCTTAGTTGGAGCTGCCATATGATTAAGCTGCATTTACTAGTATCTTCCACGTGCACCTTTCCAACCCTTTCTCCACCCACTCAATCACCTGTAAAAACACTAGCCACCATCTTGTAAAAAATTTTTTGCCATATTCTATCGGAGTCATTATCGAAGTCGTTGAAATTAATAAAAAAATAAAAAATCGTTAATATTCGCCTATCACGGAATGATCGAAATAAATATAACGTAAGCAGGCAGGTGAACATTTAGTGCTGTTAATCAAAATCGACCCTATAATTCAGCGCAAATCTCTTTGGAGCAATAGTGAGAAAAAAGCGTCGAAAAATTTCATAAGCTTTTTCGAGAAAATATTAAGAAATTTTTCCACAAAAAATCCTCCCATCAAATCCAGAGGATGGTGGTGTTTTCTTTGCATACCTTCGCGACTAATAAAAAGAGGTGAATTTATTGCGTTCAAACTTACTATGTAGATTAGAGCGATAACGACGATATTATTGGTGTCTTCTGATGAGGATATTTCATTCTTCAAGCTATTGTCAATATTGCTCTCATTCCAAAAACCGAGCACAATAATAATCGAAACAATAGAAAATGACGTCACAATCAGGATTGAGCCACGAATTGTGAACAATTTCTTCATTGTTTCATTCCTAGAATTTCAAAAATTATGTCGAACGTTCCCCTCCATAAAGACTTGAAGTACGGAAGTGAAATTTGTGAGGACTGAAGGAGCACACTGCACAATTCTTTATGATTCATGCGCTCTCCAAGTTTTTATTACCTCTATTCTTTATTTATCTTCATTATTGCTTCTTTTACTTTTATTCACCTTTATTCCATTCTTTAATACCCCCCATCAATTCTTATCCCTTTATCCAGTACCTTTCGATACCTTGTTTCACATAATCTGCTTAAGACTGTGGCGAAGGTTCTTGCTCTTTGATGCTTTTTTTCTCACTCTTTCACTCTCCTACTGGAGTTTTTCACTCAAATGTTTTATACTTGAGTTGTGTGCTTTACCTGTGTGTTTACATAAAAAGCTTTCGCCTACTCAATTTTACTTATCAGATGTTGCATTTGCTTAGCGCAATTTCGTCATTACTCTCTCTAGGTTAATCCGACCAGGTCTTTCCACCTATCAGTAGTACATCCAGGTGCTCAAATCACTTAATTAGCGAGCCAGGTGTTCCAGTAATTACTAGATCCTCACCTGTACTCTCGAAATATCCGGAACGTTGATGCGTGAAACTATGTTCTATCTTAGATGATGCTTTTCAAAATTTCTGCACTAAAATAACCTTTAACCAGTACTCTGTATAATGCTATCCATCTGCTCTAATAATTGGGGTATTTCCTAGTTGCGGAAATGGTCGACACATCAGCAGCTCTCTCTATATTGCTAGTTTAATTAGCCATTACATGAGAAAAAATGTCGCTTATATGATGACATTTGACGCAAAATTGCTCTACACGATTGAGTTATTCTGCAAAATCATTGTTGCATTTTGAAATCCTTGATGAAATCAGGTGTGCAAAACAATAATAAAGCACCTGCTGATATAGTTTCCGGATTTATTAGTTCATATTTTTTCCGGGTTGATTTCTTTTTCAAAGTGAATGCAGAAGCAATTTGTTCTTTCTGATCTCGAGCAAAATTTATGCGAAATTTCTTTTTTTTTGTCTCAGTAAAATGCTCGTGACTACCATTATGCTGTACCATTTTCGGCTCAAAGAGTCACCATGAAGTCTCAGAGATACACGGCTAATCCCATGGTTGTGGGCCAAGAGGCTCCCAAGTTAGAGGACGGAAACACCTAGGAATACGTATACGCGGACACGCAGACAAACAGACACATATATGCGCACATGAGCAGGCGTACGAGCACACATACGCATACCCAGATACACACACTTGCCTGCAAGAAGAATGCCAGCGTGATGCGTTGTAGATATGAGAAAGGACACAAAAGGCGAAACGGCTTTTGGCGCTAACGCTGCTAATAATAATATTAATAATAATAAGAGTAATAATAATAATAATAACAAGAATAATAACAATAACAATAAAAATAACAATGACAATAATAATAATAATAATAATAATAATAATAATAATAATAATAATAATAATAATAATAATAATAATAATAATAATGGTAATTTGCCGTATCAAGCAGCAGTGATAACAATAGAACAAATTGAATGTCTTACCCACAAATACAGGCATATCGATAAAGAAACGTCAACGGCAGCAGAAGAATTGAGAGAACCATTAAACCACACAACGTGAAGAATAAAACGATACAGAGGATCATAGAGAACCTTAAAATAGGGCTGCATACATAAATAAGCATACTTTCTTTAGTGCTTTCCAATTCCTGAAAATTCAACAATTATAACCTAGGCAACAGCTTCAACTGCAGCTTCATTTATTTATCCTCATATTCAGAGGGTATAAGTGATGTAAACAAGTACGGAAAGCCGACGAAGATTTATGATTTCAGTAGGCTATCAGGCTATGGGCTATCCTGATAAACATGGACAGGCATAGACTCGTTCATATCCATACGCCTTTCCAGAACCAATTCGATGCAGTAAGCGATGTATCGAGTTCAGTGGGACAATTGGGAAACACCATAGGCAATTTGCTCGTGATATTTTTAACACTTCTAGTGAAGTCTGAGTCCTAATCAGTTTGCAACATTGATATTCTCTTCTAAGATGCTTAAATATGAAAAGCTGAAAATCACATCTATGCTTACAGTGAATAAGCAAAATGTTTTAAATATTCAGTCGAATAGGAGATTTATTCAAGCGTGACGAGTTTAATATATTATATATATAAATATATAAATATAAATATAAATATAAATATAAATATAAGTATAAATATAAATGTATATATATATTTTCTAAGTAGCAAGAAAAATTTCTTACAAGATTGAGGATTGAAAGAATAGCAGAAGTAAGTATTTCGAGAATAGATTGTATAGCAATAATCCATCGAAATTGTCGAATTTCTCGAATCTTTGTTGTGCATGCCAAATAAAGAACTAATAAATTCGGCAAAACACTAAAAATTGTTGATAATTGCGCATTGATTGTCAAAATAATTCTTACAATATCCATTGCCTGTAAATATCTTTAGTAATGATTAATGATATTTGTCAATTTATTCTTAAAGAAGAGATGAGAAGAGGGTTGGAACGAATAAGAGAAGCTTATAGTACGATTTGATAGTATAAAATACTGTAAAGTAATATGGAAAATGCACGATTTAAATGCTGCAAGACATCAATACAGCATGGCTGAACGAGGCGAATATAATTAAATGCACAACACGTATTCACTCAAAAGATTCAGATCTGAAATTAATTCTAGGTCCGAAATTAATTTCAGGTCTGAAATTAACTCCACTAATTCAAATCACAGACGGGATTAGGAAGTCCGGCACTGAGATAATGCATCATTTTAATTTGCAAAAAATGAAGAATTTGGCCAAACGTTGGACAATTTGGTCAATTGCACAAAATTTTGTCCGGGCACACAAGAGAGTTGAACAAGTAACGCCGACTACTAAGATTTAATTCAAAACTGCTATCTCTAGTTGGTGGCTAAGGAGTTGCTAAGGGGGTCAGTAGTTCAGTGGTGGAGTCTTCGCCTGCTAAGCGGGGAGACCCGGGTTCGACTCCCGGCTGATTTCCCAACGGATCACCAGAAATCTGACCACCAGGCGTTCCAAAAATCTGGTCACAACAGCAATGTGTGGGCGTGGTTGTCAGCTGCATCGATAAGGGAGGCGATGTTATTACAGCTGCCTTCGTATCTTTGTAATTCGAAATTGCACAATTTTAATTAAAAATTTATCACAAAATTTCTTCATCATCTACGAATTCAAGCATAAAAGTTGCATTTATCCTCGCTGACTCTAATTTTGATCGTGATCGCGAAGTAATGAAGCGTAATCGTTTCCATGAGTAGTCCACTCAACCATGCGGCAGTTGAAATGGCCGACTAACGAAATCCATAGTAAACTCTCTCAAACGTCTAAAAATACTCTATTAAATAAAACGAACCTTTGTTAAGGACATTTTCGATTTAATTCAGTTGTAATTTGATTGAATTCGCTATAAACCTAATCAACGTCAATTTCAATGAGTTTAAATTAGCAGCGTAGAAGGTAACCGCTAGATTTTGAAAGAATTTATTGAAGCTAAGAGAAATATTCGCTACTGAAATAGCAATTGCTTGTAAGCATCATTCTATATATCGGCAAATTAGCATATTAGCAGACAAAAAGAAGCAATTATGCAACAGGTGATCGCCAACTCGTTGCTCTCACAGAAAGCAGCATACGGCTTGCTTCTTCGGCAGCATTGCATGGGAAAAGGTAAAGCAAGATGTGAAGCATATCTAGTGAGTAGGCAACATACATGCTTTTGCCTTTAGCACACCTCAACAACCAATGCTGTATGCTATTAAAATAGATAAAAAGAGGCAGCGCAATACTGGCATCCATAAGTTAACGCGAGATCTTAATTGTAACCGGACTACGTAAGTGGAAAATGCACGGGCATATATATACCAGAACCGTAATCTTTTTGAAGTGATGCAAATATACCCAAGCATTTGTTAACAAATCCAGCATCTCGAGGTTTAAAAAATTTGATCGTCAAGGTTGAAATACCGAAAAATACCGGAAGTGTTGGTTTTCCTAGCTACTCGAGCATAATGAGAAATAAAATGCACGATTGATTCAATAAAAACCGCCAAATCTCCTTCATCGGTGACTGAATTGAGCTTCAGATTTCGATTGCTAAGTGCGGTTGAGTTTAAACCGCGCATAATTGGTGGGTTAAATTGGTTTAAACCGCAGAAAACGAGAGGGAGATAGAGGTGCATTCAGTCAATGAAAATAGCAAAGCTATCGTGATTGACACTTAAATACCTCACCTGCAAATTTGTATTTAGAAGGAAAGAGACAATATCTATTTATTGCTTTAATTAACAAATATAAACATGAGAACATGAAAGAAAATATCGGAAAGAAACGCTCTAATGGTAGAGCTCTTAGAAATGACAGGTGAGTGAGCACCTTCATAAGATTGCATTCAATTACTTAGGAGCACCTGAAATGAGGTTTCACCAACTGAAAACAATTACGATGCAGCAATCAAGAATATCTTTCAGATCTGATCGTAGTATATCGCGTGCAGCATTCTTAAATGCTTTCAAGAAATTCTCATTAAAATTTCTGGAGTCGTGGGCAAATATTTTCGATTCTCTAAGTCAACAATTTTCTCTTATCGATAAACTAGGCATTTGTTGATCGTCTGCGTGAAAAACGATATTGCCATTTAATAGACATTTTAGAGTGCTGTAAGTGGGGCTCCAACTAAGATGACTGCATATGCTTGTCTTCTGACAAGCAATGCAAACCTCTGCTCACAGACGGGACATACTAGTGACCTTTCGCTTGTCGAGCGACTGTTGCCGTGCGAAATCAGAAAATACCTCCAGCTCACCTTGATTCGCAGTATTATCGGAAAATTAATTACCATTCTCTATCTATATGAAAATTATTTCGAGAAAAGAAGTGTCGAATAATAAATTAGTGCTGTAATGAAGAAATAAAAAACCGAGTAAAACCATTTTATGACAAAGACGATTTGTAGAGTATCAAATAAAAAAATCTATTCATTATTTATTTATTATCAAAAATTGCATCTTTTATGAATGCAAATCGTTAATCTGAAACTCTTGTGATAATCATCGATCATAATCTGAAACTCTGAAGAAATATGTGAGTGATTATAAAAGCGCAACGAAAGATCTTCTTTTAGATGGAAATAAATCATCACGCAATATACTTGCTTGAAGTATTGTTGACTATAACATTGTAGTGGAATGAGAACATCAACACTTCTACAATGAATATTACAAAAAACAAACCGACGCTTAAGCTTGTCTACAATCTATCGTCGATAAATGATCAAGCTAAGAAAAAGCATCTATTTTTAGCTTCGTCAATCGCATTAACGAGTAACTGTTCAAAGCAACAAACCCTTGAATGGACCATTACAGAGTATTTATAAAGGAAATGTTAACATGTTGGATGAGGAGACCCCTCCTTATTCCTCTCTCGAGAGTGCATCCAACGTATCACATCATGGAAATAACAATACAAAGATACAAAGATACAAAGGCAGCTGTAGTTTCATCGATTCCCTTATCGATGCAGCTGACATGCCCCTACATGGCTGTTATGACCAGATTTCTGGAACGCCTGGTGGTCAGCCTTCTGGCGATCCGCTGTAAGATCGGCCGGAAGTTGAACCCAGGTCTCTTCACTTAATAGGCGAAGGCTCTACCGCCCAGCTACCGACTCCCGGAACTGACAATGGTCATATCAAATAATGGATGAAAAAACCACATAATCCTCGAAAAGCAACACCATATTTTAAAGAAGTGCATCGAAAGGAATTCATTGCTTCAAAGACCGACAGAAGATTGAAGGGAAGAAGGCTTCAACAAAATTTATGCCACAATAAAGGCCCATGTGAAAAAAGATGTTCATTTATTACTCAAAATGCATCTGATTAAAGCCGAAAACAATGAAAACGCATCAACACAATAATAAATAATTAAGCACCCGTCAAATGATAATCACAATAGTGGCACTGCTGGGCAGTGTGAGAGGGCTAGACTGTCCAACTCAAGCATTGTTTACAATGACACAACAGTTGGTTTAATAGGGCGCAACGATAACCTGAAATATGGAAAGTCGTTTGCTTTATCGCCACGGCAATAGGGGATACCTCTCTGACGACATCAGATATATAAGCTATGTAAGCTTCTGAATCATTTAAGAAGCAACATTAATATTAATTCTACTCTTTATGTCATCCGAGTCCCTGTAGGCCAGTATCTGTTCCCTTTAAAGTGAAGTTGGAAAAGACGACTCGATTGTAGCAGAACGATGACTTCGACAACGTCTACGACGATTTCTTCCTTCATGCTTCACGCCATGGTGGAATCACTTTCACGGTCACAACTATGCATCAGTGCAAACTTCTAATGAAAATATAAAACTACGGCGGAAGAGCGTTCATTATCCTTTTCCTCAACTCTCCTCTCAATTGCCCTCTACTACCATTTATAGACGTAAGAGAATCTGAAGTTTTTTTGTTCACATGAATGTGTAGCTGTAGTCATTGGCGCAAGCACTAACAGAAAGCAGCAGCTTGGTTAGCTAAATGGCTTTTATACTCTGCTGCTCACCAGCACCACGGAGGGGTGCTTCATTCAATTCAGAAGGCCATCCGGTAGCGATGGTAGCATTTACAACATTTCAAGCCATAAGTAGTCTCACACTGGTCATAAGTTAGCCTCTTTAATGCTTCTTCAAGAAGGATGTATTCTATAGCAAGAAATCAAAAAGCGCCTAAAATCATGTGTCTTTATTTCTGATATTGGTTCGCAAATGAAGAAAAAACGGCGTGAAAGGGTGAAAGGTCAACTCGAAAGTGTTACGAAAAGTGCGAAGTTAATTGAACTTAAATATACATGCATGCAAACAACCCCTCGTCAATCGGAAAAGCCATTGTTGCAAGAAATGAAATCGTACATACATCACCTTGCTACCTTGCTATCATCACCATCGACTTTGCCCGAACACCAAATTACCCGAGCATCCTCTAATATGCCTGAGGCAATAATGAGCTATATTGTAATTCAGGGTGAGCAGAACAGTCGACAAGAGCACTACATGTTGTTTAAATCTACACTCCTCTTGGCAATGTGCTGTATATACGTTATGCACATCTGAGCAGTGATTAACCCACTATAGCAGTCCCTCCAATTGCTATAGATATAAGCGCGAAGTGATAGCTGTCTTGTTGTTCTTGATGCTTCTCTAAATCATCCCAATGAATTATTTCCCAATATCACAGTTATGTAGTTTTCATACGAATCGGGCATAAATATTCGTGGAAGTTTTGACGCTCATCGGTTATAATAAAAGTGATGGAAACACTACGTATCGATCATGCGGCAATTCCAGAGCCCAACATCTGAAGCAAAGATGACAGCATAAGAAAGGCATTGTGGTAGTGAATTCTTTGCAATCTGCATCGAAAAATTTTCTTGCAGAATTTGCAATTTTTGCAGGTTTTGCAGTTTCCTTTTGTGGACTGATGGTTCATATTTTGCAAACCTCTTCACCAATTTCGGCTAGACAGAGGTGATGGCCATCGTTCCGATGTCAATGAAAACTTTCGGGAATATCCCTCACAGAGTTGGAATCTGCTCCCTATTGAAGTCGGTATTGCGATTGAATATGCTATTTTTTCTCTCACATGTTAAATGTCTATTCCCTTCAGTTGCATCTTTGCTAACTTTTTCCTTCTTCCTGCTGTTCATGCTCACATAACGATGAGTAAGCATGAGCAGCAAGACAATTGCAAACTCAGATAGAACAAATTAGTGTAATTTTTAATTCTTTTGTATTTTAATTTAATTTTGTGTAATTTTTTAAAACCTATGGCTATTGTCAGTTGATGAACAAGGATCAAGTATGAAATGCTCAAAGCTAAATGACCATACGATCGATCGTAGTACCCGTTTTACGATGTCTCCGAAGCCACTCCGAAACATTATGAAATACTTTCATAATACACAGCTATGAACATTCCAAATTCTATTCTTTATAGATTTCTTTCCTGATATTTATTCTCAGTGCGATTCGTTCTTTAAGGAGTTCCTCAATCCACTATCCAAGTGATAGCTTTGAGTTCCGGATTATGTTCGGATTGTGTATTCCGGATTGTGTCCCTATAGTGCTCGAAGTTGTTATCCTTTTTTATTTGCTCAGATTTCTCGATGAACACATTGTTGCTTTCTCTTGTTTGCTAGCTTACTTATTGATTTTATTGTTGCAGTTTCTGTTGAGATTCAAATAACGGCACAAGATTTCATGTGAGCTTCCCGTATTTAGAGAACTTCAGTTTTAGAACAATATCGGGTCTAGGTTTTATCATTTGGAATTTGGTATTCATTAGTTGGGGTTTTTCGATTACAAATGAAATATGATTTAGACCAATTGCATTTGGTGGGTAGCCGCCCGAAATTCTCGAAGCGGTTTCGGTTCCAACCAAACGCGGTTTTAACCGATTAGCTTTGGTTCGCTGGTCGACCGATACTCCTGAAATTGCTTTTGATCCTAGCCACATTTGGTCTAAGCAGATTTTTCGACCTACTGCCTCTACAACTAGGCTTCAACTGATAGCCGTCATTACGATGGTTGAAATCCTATACACCTACTCTACACTAATTTTTGCAGCGTTTTTCAGTGAGCAAAAGCAGCAATTAATGGAAAAAACGCACATCATTACCCACAAAAGAAACCTGATGAGTATATGGAAGTGGGCAAAGACATTAAGCGAAAAGGTATTTCAATTGAGGCTTATAATAGTTCTTCATAGATTTAGATACGCTATCAAGTGATCATTTTGTAGGAGAGCTCTTGCTGAAAATGTGAACGTTTGAAAATGTTTTATTTTTTGGCTAACATCGAGACAATCTGGAATGGCTTTTAGACTTCCGTAGCGATCGTTTGTTTGATATATATGGTAGTGACGTAAGTCAATTCGCCAAAAGATGCAAATGCGTTGTTATGGACATACACCTAACAACGACCAGAGATATCTATTGTTTTGTCGCCAAAAAAAAAAGACTTTCCTCTCGTTGCGAAGTGTTTGCCAAAAAAAAAACCCCTCTTCATATTGGTTAGGAGGCCCTAGGAAATGTTCTGCCTTCATAGAGTGGATTAATTTTGATGCAGCCATCTTAGCTGATTGCTCACGTTTTACCAACGGAAATGATTGTTTCATACGTTCATAAGTCACCTGATTTGAGATGCCGACCGGTGAGAGGAAGATACCCGC
>JAARMF010001213.1:22490-38680 GCA_022844705.1 Toxascaris leonina | reverse complement strand
TATATATATATATATGAGCTTATTCAAATAAGAATTAAGAAAACTGCAAAGAGATGCTAAGCGTGACAGATGAGTCCTACTTTACAGGAGAAGAACGAAAGAAGCATCAGAAATAGAGATAGTAGAGAGAAAAACTCCCACAACGACGACAGCAGGAAAAAGGAAAAAGCAGAAAGTAATGACAGATGAATAAATGGAGGAATAGATGGAACACTTGAACGATATGCTAATAAATTGGGTCACCTAGTGCAAAGAAGTGACTCATCCAACTTAAAGGCATACTTGTTACCACGCCAACCAGACGACGTTAGAGTCTATGAAGAGTCATCATCCTAAGTAAATACGACCGATAAAATCCTCGCTGTTAAAATACTTCCCCTATTCATTTCAGGGAAAAAAAGAACTAGAACGATCGTCTGCAACGTCGATGGATGGCGGAAGTTGATTCGGAATGTCGCTCAAACAGTGTGCTGTCGGCATGAGGCAATTGAAGTGCACATTAGCATTACAATTCTTGTAGTTTGGCTTTAGCAACCCTACTGGACACTTGAAATATTTTACGCCGCAACCATTTTTGAGTGGAACTTGTTAGTGCTACCGAAAGTTGAACGTGTCAAATTATGGAAAATGATATCAGAGGCGTTTTCCATTGCTGTTGATAGCACGTGGATGACCGCTTCTACAAATGAAGCGACTGAAAGAAAGGTGATCGAAAGAGACACGCGAAAGCTCGGCTACAATACTGAAGCACAAGGTGAGGTCAAGTTTCGTGTATGCAAATTTTAAATGGAGATATCCAGCTGATTAACGTCGATGATCCACAAACGAGCACCGTGATCGGGTCGGTATCGATCGGCGAAAACTCAGAAAGCTAGGTCAGCCAATGTTCTCCGAAATTTTTCGAGAGAGTTGCACGACAAGCGCACCAAATAAGTGAGTACTGTTTGGATATTGGACAGCAATATGGAACATAGGTTTGATGATCGTGCTATACGAATTTATGCTGCAAAACGCTGAAAAGACACTTCAAGACTTTAAATGCATTGGCAGCAATTTCGACAATTTCGAAAGGACGTGACTTTCAGTGGAGGTCACAAAAAATTTACCTCTTAAAAATCGTAGATACCATCAATGTCTGGTAATAAAACCATCGATATCTGGTAATAAGGTTATCCCACCAACTTTTGAACGACAGTCATGAGGGAAAAAAGATGGAATAACCAACTGCAATCAATTCGACGATTCCATTAAAGTTGTCAAGATCTCTCTGGAAAGCGTGACGGTCAATGACAGATTGAATCATTTAGACAGTAGCGAATTTTTATGTAACCCGGCAAAAGTCTTTAAATATTATTCAGCTTCTCGGAGGGAAGGGAAAGGGGTTGGGGAAAGTGGTTGATAAAAACTAAGAGTGACGGTAGACCTATCTTGAAAAACTACAGCAATAGGAGCATACACATCTGAGAACGAATTCATATTCTTACTCTACAACAACGATCATTGAGGTAAAGTTTAAGAGATCTCAATTAGGATCCGAAGATCAGGATAGAGCGCCTGATTTCAATTAGGATCTAGAAATATCACCTGATTTCATTTAGGATCATCCAGAATAACCAATTGTGTCTACTGAGTTTGGAAACTTATTGACTATGGAATATTTTGTGGAACACTTCAGCATATCTCATGTAGGCGACTTTATTCTATGTTGGTTGCTCGAAAGCTGCGATGGAGATGCTCATCGACGATACTAACTTGGATGTGACTGATGGCGCCGGGAGGGAATCGTATTAACTGGAGTGATTGAGAGAGGAAGTATTCCAATTTTGTATCTTTTAGAAAGGTTTTCAAACACCTTACATACCGATGAAACTTCCTGATTAAACATATTAATTTCACACAATCGATGTAGCAATAAACTTTCCCTCGATAAAAGCTGTGCAGTATTCGACGTCATATTTTAATCCCTCTTCGCGTCTACCTGTTTTTTTCTCATAGGTTATTCCCTGCAAGGAATAAAAACCCACTCTACCTGTCCCAGTAATGCTTCGCTAACGAATCGTCCCAAATACGTTGATTGATCAACGCTATGTTAATAGTGTTACATAAACTGAGCACTGAAGATATGAGCTGCGATATTTTGAAATTCAAGGCAATCTCACCACGAAATTTGCATGTACGATAGTTGGAGGTTTGGGGGACTTTTGCCATAGTTAAAGATATTTGGAGTATGGTTACGTGCTGCATCGTTGATTGATAGGTTCATACATCGAAACATTCTCGGGTGGGCTGGATGGCTTGTTGAACAACCGGTGAGGATTGTATGACTGTTGGTTGTTGGTGTTGATGCAAGTTTGTGAACTTCTTTTGTGATGGTGCTATGTTGTCGTGTGATTCTGTAGTGCATTTATCTCTGCAATAGTTTTAAGTCGGTCACCGCCGAAATTAATTCCACGAATTCTTGTTAGGTATAGTCTAGGCAAAAGTGGAACATCCGAGGTAATTTTCCCCATTGATTCATCAACTCCAGGAAACCATGCGCTCAGGAAGACTGAAAAAGATAAGCATTCGATCCACACTTGTCGGTTTTCCATGTAACATTTATGTGGGATGGCACAAAAAAGCGTTTGTTTTGTAGACGAGTTAATTAGATTATGAAAGCATTTTTTTTGCCTATTTTATTGCCTGTTGACAGGTAACAAGAAATTGGTCGATCGGTCAGGTGGAACGCGTGGGTAGGTGATTCATGTTTTAAAGGAAATGTGGGCACTTTCATGCAGTGCAAAATTGTGACTATAGAGTTGGAAAACTTGGAGGATACGATCTGCAACCATGGATGACTATGGACTGACCGTATCACCGAACATCCCGAGGGATTGTGGATAGTTGAATAATATGGCTCAGATTTTGTGTTCATTTTATAATCGGCCTATTGCGTTTTCATTTCACAAACGGTAGGATAGCAAAAAGTGGTGGTGAAGCGTCTTGGGCAAAATAGCAAAAGCACACATCATGGCAACCGCCCAGGAACGTTGTTTTAGTGGTTACCTTCCACATCTGTGAAAAAAATTGGACTGTACATGTCCAAAGTTTGTACTGCCAAGGTGGTGCCGAGGGAATGCTGCATGCCTCAGAAATAATGGAATTTTGCAAATCAAATGTTTTTATGCAGGTGGAAAGTAAAGAAAGGGGCTTTCTTGCAGGAGAGTCAGTAAATAGGGAATAAATCTAGGAAGATTGGCATGATGTCCTTCATTGCGGTTAGAAGTTTCTTTTTTGAAAGCAAATTAATCGTTCCAGGAGTTGATGGTCAATTCGAAATTAGGTATAAGCAGAATGCGTGCAGAATTTGTCTTTACTCAAGATCGGTGATGAAACTAACGCAATGAGTATAGGTGAATCATTGAGGTGGCCGAGATGCAGTGACAACAGGCGGGATTAGGTTCCTTAGCTCATTTAGTCCATGTCGCCGTCGCCTCTTCCCATCGTCCTCACCCTTCTCGTATCTCACTCTCCCCTCCTCCCCCCCCCCTCTCCCATAAGAGAGACCAAAATTAAATTCGGAAAAATTGGATGGATTTTTATTCAACTTCGTAAAGTTACTAACGGCTACTTTTTGACATATGTACGGCAGTTCATGGTGGGGATTTAGAGACGTTTTTTTGTGAGGGGGGAAGGAGGGTTGGGATGATCTTCCGCAAAATCCCGTCACATTTGAGCTTGGCGTCGTCGAAATCTATGCCCTTGCAATTTTCGCTACATTTCGACTCCTTTTAGGTCATTGTTTGGAATGCTTACTCCATTCGGGGCAAGTCCCCTGAAGTGCACTGAAAAGGAAGATGTCGGGGTCTAGGTATAGGTTATTACATATGCGTGTTTATGGATAACGCTTTGTGGTCATTTTTCTTCCAGTATTCTGTGATTGCAGATATCATTGATTGGGTTGAAAGTGAGATCCGGTGATGGATCAGTTCGGCAGTCCGGCGCAGCCGACTTCCGTTATAACAGTACTGGGTGGACAGACGCCGTCAACGGGTGCAATTGGTGGTCCAGGGTCTATGCTTGGTCCATCGTCGGTTCTAGGAGGAGCAGGACCGAGCTCCATTCTCGGTCCAAGCAGTGTCTTGGGAGGACCTTCTTCTACATTGGGTGTTGCCGGGCCTAGTTCAATGACAATGTTGGGGAGCACCGGTCCGACTTCGTTGCTTGGTAACAGCGTGAATCCGAGTTCGTTGCTAACGGGCGCAGGGCCGAGCTCTGTGCTGGGTGGTACAGGACCGAGTTCGGTTCTAGGTGGGAGCATGCTTGTCCACCACAGTGGACCAGGTAAGTCTTCTGCCTTCTGATCAAACGTATTTGTTTGTTTCCATGTGTTGTAAGCTACGCTGTAGTCGTTCGAACGGTGGTAAATTCTGCCGTGCGCGAAGCGCTTGAAGCAGGGAGACCTTGTCGACCGTTATAGAACTTGTGCAGAATGTGCTATCTAGATGGCTACACCGATGGCTATGTGGGAATGTCTGGTACCTGACGACTTGACAGTGTCTGCTCTGGAAGTTTTGGAGCAGATCGGAAAGCCTATCAAATTGCCGAGTGACATGCGTTTTGCTAACGTGTTCCAAAGCCAGGTCTTTAAACTTCATCACGATTGCTTTCATGTGTAGAATTGCAAGAATATTTCAACTATCGAAAAACAGTAGAACGCCTATGAAGCCCTTGATCCTGCCCCTCCCCCCACTCCCTCAACTCTTTGATGTGAACCGCTTCCCGATCCTGCACATCTTTTCCCTCCCGCCCATCTTGTGATTAAGGTGGAAAAGCGGGAGCATATTGGATTTTGGAATCAGCCGTTTGAAAGCGCATATAGCGTTTGGCCCACTAGCGTACCGTCAGCGATGAATAGGCCGCAGTATAAAGAAGTCATACGAAGCGACACATCTACCGGGGAAGCTCAGAACTGGTCTTTTTTTATTGACCAGGACTTCGACAACAATTTTGGAGGTGTCCATCTGTGTAAAACTTAGGCTTTTTTGAGGATCTCGAGGCTCCTTATGAACCCATCGATTTCAGGCTCAGTGCTGAACAGCCAAGGCGGGCCGAGTTCGATATTAGGCTTCAGTCATGAAAGAGGTGGTCCTTCGAGCATTGTGAATATTAGTGGCAATCCGGGATCCG
This sequence comes from Toxascaris leonina, assembly GCA_022844705.1. Lineage (NCBI taxonomy): Eukaryota > Metazoa > Nematoda > Chromadorea > Rhabditida > Ascarididae > Toxascaris > Toxascaris leonina. The sequence continues at coordinate 33,511 of JAARMF010001213.1, read as the reverse complement.
TTTTTCAGGTGAGCCATGCATATTATCACAAAGAAGTGAGCGTTTGAAAACGGCAGCAGAAACAGAATAGTTTTGAGGGGCGAATGTGTTATGGGGACAGTCTACTTCGTGGGACGCATGTGCTAAGCTTGCCGTTAAGTTGTTATGTGTATGGAGAGGTGACAGATATCGCTGCAATCGCTTATCGGTTGTGTTGGTGGTTTGTTGTTGCGTCATTCATCCCGATCGAAAAATTTGCGTCTCATTGAAGAAACAGATCTTGCAGAGTACAGATCTGGTCGCCCAACTTTGTGTTTTTCAGTATATATATATATATATATATATATATATATATAGTCTTGTGCATATGTATGTTTGTAGGCAGTACGTAAATGCATATGTGCACAAATGATATATGTAAATATACGTATATGTCTTGGCTGAAAATATTAAGACGGTTGTTTCCGGTTGTAGCCGCAATCGAAACTCAATTCGACTGAAGATGGTATTTGGATGGGTAAGACTTTGCTTAACTAAAGCGAGCCGTCCAAGGGAGATTAAGTTTCACCTAGATGGCGGAAAGTTTCGTGTTACTGCGCCATCCTACCAGTTGTTTGGCTTCAATGTGATGTGTGGGTATGCGTGTATGTGCACATATATATATATATATATATATATATATATATATATGTCCTTGTGTATGTCTGGATTAGAATCACTTTGGACAGATGCAAAATAGTTCTTTTGATAAGAAGCCTAAGAGAGGTTTGGAGGGAAAAAGCACAATGTGGAAAGGGGACGTTTAGAAGGAATGCACAATGATTTTGAACAAAAATTTCCTATATTCAATTTAAGTGTATGGTCAAGGAATATCACTTGATCACTTGATTGACCGGACTATCGAGCGTCGATGACGCTGCCGGTCACAATGCGCTTCCAATAGGGTACTGAGACTCGTGGTTTTGCATTGCTGTAGCCAATAAGTGACGCCACCCTGCTGGCCGGGCGAGCAGGCCTGGTCAATGAATATGTCTGATAGTAAAATAATCAGCAATGCTCCTTGTCTCTGACATTTTTGTTGTGAGTTGTGAGGTTTTGAAACCTTCGATGCGCGCCATCCACATATGCTTACAATTGAACGAATCTCGGCATGCATGTAGAGGCTGAGTGTAATTTGGAAAACTAAGGATGCCGTATACCTGTGAGACTTGAGCAAGTTCTGCCCGAGATCTGCATTGCCCACTTTTAGCTGCCGAGAGAGCCGAGGATGATTTTTTTCGCTATTAAGATTCTGAAGGTTTTCAGAGCTTTGCATGCTAATTGTGTGTAATTTCGTTGCAATAAAATATCCATAAATTGTTGGACGAGTTGTTTCTTTCATTAGCTACAAGTTCAGGATATGAACCCCGCGTCGGTAGGTCCAGGCAACCTGGCCGTTCCGATGACGCCACTCGCCGGAGACCATTTCCAACCGGCTTCAAACATCCCGACTGTGGCCACGGTAGCTCCTCAGACGCCGGCCTCTCAGCTTATCGATGTCCCTTCTCCAGCGTTGCAGAATATCGTCTCCACCGTCAACCTAGGTTACTTTTTTTGAGATATCTGTCAACGTAGAGCTCTCAGCACTTTCACCAGCTGATAGTGAATGAAGATAGAGTATTGCATGGTAGACGCCCACTGGTACCTTTCAGAAACATAAGGTGTGTACAGGTGTTCTAATGTAACTAATTTGCGAAGTGCAGTTTACCGACTGCGTTTGAAGAAGGCTGTTTTTTGATAATCATATCTGGTCGTGCTTTTCCTGCGGCATCAGAAATGATAAGGTCGATGAAGGTTGTGTAGCCGAATAGTGGAGCTGAAAAGGGAATCTGGCGATGGAAAGGAAATGCTTGTCTCTGTCTTGATATCAGAGGAAGAGTTTGACATAGAAAAGGTTTTTTGAGTGTGGACGGTGTATCACGTCTAAAACCTCGTGTTACTCTGCGAAGACGACAGAAATGGTTGTTGGAGGACAACAATAGCTGTTCTTGCCCAGAAAGTGAAGCAAAAAATTGGGGAACCTTCCGCACCCTGGTGCAACCTGCCTTATACTGGAGGGCGGAGAGTTGTTTTTCTCGTAGTTGTTTTTATCATGGCAGTTGCTTGTGAATATTTGGACGCCATGTTGATAACTGCAGGAGTGCCCCTCGATCTCAAGAAGATTGCTCTCCATGCGCGCAATGCCGAATACAACCCAAAGCGATTCGCCGCTGTTATCATGCGCATACGAGAACCTAGGACTACGGCACTTATTTTTTCATCAGGCAAAATGGTCTGTACGGGGGCCAAGTCCGAAGAGGCCAGCAGGTTAACTCAGATCTTCTCCCCATCTTTTACTTCAAATTCTGTCTGTCTGTTCTGGTCGCATCATAAATGCACTGAGGCAAAACCTGAAACAACATTCCATTTTCAGGATCTGATCACGTACTTTATTGCATAATGTGTACCGGTGCAAGTTTAGCCAACGCTGATATGATTCCTCTACGCGGTAGTAGGACGTAGACAGTAACACGTATGTTGTAAACTGAAACTTCAGTTACTGCCAAGGAATCCCAAAAAGGCCTCCGAACTAGGATCTTCTGTGTTACTCCGTGAGGCGGGAGGGGGGAGGGGGGCGGGAAACAGGAAAAGGGCAGACCACTCAATATGAGGCTGGAGAATTGCTAGGTGGACTTCGCATAAAAGAAGTAACTTCTCGGTGTTCGTGTTGAATGGTGCAATGGATTTTCCAAGAACTGTTAGATGAATCTTTCTACTGCCAAGAAGGAGCTCTTTCAAGATATTTCCCAAAATTTGTCAAGCGCGGTTTTCATTCGGAAACCCCTGAATTTAATCACCAATGCGGCTTTCCTTCTCATGTCAATTTTGTCTGTGTTTAAGGTTGTTCTTGCACCGATTTTAGGGGTCTAACAGAAATTTTTGAGTAGACCACCTACGTAGAAGTTATTATTTTGCGTGTGTGGAAATTTTTAGAAGATTGTTCAGGTAAAATGTGCATTTTTACAATCACATTTGCTGCAATAAGAAAGCACTTTTTGGTCCACACGACGGCAGCTTCCATTTCAGTGATCGCGTTCGCTTAGAGTGTTTCTGATAAGTCATTTGGGCAAGTTTGCAAGATGCTTCATGGCAAATTGGTTATTTGTTTATTGGCCATCTCTCGACTAGTTTGGTTTCAGCTTTTGAAATGTGTGGCGTTCTGATCATTGCTATTATTGCATGAAAGAGTCGCTTTCATGAAATATTCTGTCTTCTAGATTGGCTGCTCGGAAGTATGCGAGGATAGTGCAAAAGCTGGGATTTAATGCAAAATTCACTGAATTCAAGGTATGGCTACTAATCGTGGTCCATTTATACAGCGCATCAACTTTTATCTTGTCCAATTCCCTTCAAGCAGATGAATCAAGCTAGTAATCTGTACTATAGTCATAAGGTTTTATGCCACTCTACCTAACGAGCGGCTGCTTCACCTTCGAAATCTGTGCACCACTTAAAATTGACCATATGACGCCTTCGTTGGGTGCAGATACTCAAACCGCAGGAAAGTATTTGTGATATTTTTGAGGCTTTTAACCTTATGAGAAGCTGTACTGAGAGGAGTACAGAGAGGAGCCCTGGGCCTTGTCAGAGACTCAGCAGCAAAGAATTCTCCGGTTTTCTTTTGCCGCGCTCTGCTCAAAATATCAGCTGACTGTGGGAGGCATTTCAGTGATTCAGCTGAACAGGTCTTGGCTTCCTCACTGATGTAGTATAGTCATTGTTCCCTGCGCTTTTGCTTATTTTTATACATGCTTTTGTTCCTTACTGATTGGGTTCTGAGGAGACACCAACGAAACTACAGCGAAATTGGGTCATCAGTAAACTGGAAAGGAAATCTGGAGTCAGTGCAGTATGGAAGGTCGAGTAATGATGATGATTTTGGTCTGTTGAGCACCTGACTGAGATTGCTGCTTTTAGGTGCAGAATATGGTGGGATCGTGCGACGTGCGCTTCCCGATCCAACTTGAGGGGCTATGCCTAACGCATACCCAGTTCTCCACCTACGAGCCTGAGCTTTTTCCGGGTCTTATTTATCGGATGGTTAAGCCGCGTGTTGTGCTACTCATTTTCGTTAGCGGCAAGGTAAATATTTTAGTTTCGCGCCGTTTTATGACCTATTCTCGGCTGAAGACATTCTGGCAGCTTATGTTGTCGAGAATTGGGTGTTTTCCGGAGTTGTTTCTAGTTTCGATCTGCCAAGAAGAGTTCTTTCGAACAATCCATTTGCGGAATATGCGAGTATGCATCATTTCCTCTGTTTCAGGTTGTCATAACGGGCGCTAAATTCAAGAAAGACATAGACGACGCTTTCAATCAAATTTATCCAATTCTTAAAGGATTCAAGAAGTGATTCTGTGCGCCCATCTATGTATGTGTCGATACGGTTTTATATTGCTCCCTGGTATTTGCTCATAATAATTTCTTCGTATTGAAATATCTTTGCAGAAATATTCATTTTCAGTCCCGGTGTAAAGGATTTTAGGGGTGGCTAGGGCAGATGAGCCTCATTGGGAGGAACCTGACGAGTGAAGAAGTCCAATTTTTTTATTTTTATGACAGCTAATTTATTAAAATATTCACTTGTATGTACGTACGTACATTTGTTAGCAAAACGTGAAGGTGCACTAAAATTCTTTCCTGAACTGATGGGAATGAGGCTGTTTTTTTCATCAGAAATTATAGAAACCGCAAGAAAAGCTTGCACTTAGGGATGGTGGTATAGCCAAGAATGAATGGTTTGTTCAATGTATTTGGGTGCGACCTTAATAAGGATATATTTCTGAGAAATTGTGTTGTTTGTTTTTCATGATCGTTGTTGGAGTGTTTGTTGAAAAAAGCTGTTACGAGTTTATGAAGTCCCTGCGATAGCTGAGCATCATTTCAATAGATGATGGTTTCTTGTAGAATCGTTCCATATTGCTGAGAGTTGTTTGTTATTGGTAATTTTATAAGATCATTTTTATTATTTTGTTCGTCTTAACTTTACGGCTAGCTGCATTTACCTGAGAGGCTGGAAGCGATTGAATTGTTATGTTGTTTAAGTCTTACGTAGGAATTTATTTGAGCCTATCGACTAAGTTTCCGAGGTGAGATTGGAAGAAATGGTCTAGGGTCAGCGTGATAAGATATTTGCAAACAGAGTGCATAAAAGGTGTTAATTTGTAGTTGTGAGTCAGAAACGTTCGCATCCAGGGTACAGTCTTACATGATCTTGGATAGAGAATGAGAAAGCACAGCGACAGCGCTCACCGCGAGTGATAAGGGATGCGATGGCAGGGCTGGCCATCGCTGCTGAAGTATTAGTGTGATCTGCTTTTACTCTAGAAAGTAGGGAGGCAGCTTTCGGAGCATAGACCGCTGGAGCTTCGTTGGTGGAATGTAGAAACACCAGCTCAGCTGATCTCCTACAAATTTGGTTGACTTTAAGCGGGGTACTATTATCGACTGAGTTGATTTTATATGAATGAGGCTGACTAGAAGGTTGGAGGTGGAACGCTTCAGATGGGACAGTGAGGTGTGCTTGCATTGTTTATGTTGGTATTGCCTTTATGTGTTGAGTTCTACAAGTCCATGCTTGTTCTGTAAGCCTATTACTGCTTGAAACGCGCCCTAGCAAGATGTCGCATCTCATTTGTCAAAGATCTCCGAATGCATTCGGTGTTCCCCCATGCCTAATCTCTGCTCCACGAAGTGGATTGCTAGCATGCTTATATCGCTTCATTTTACCAGGTGCCTATCGCTTTGTTCAAATGAGTACAATAATGCGTCACATCAATAGTAACACGAGTTTGTAGCGCGATGAGGACACTATGCACTCGTCGAGATATTTGACACTTATGTCATTGTTCAACGATTGTTGTTCTTTTCGGAGAACTAGTTGCTTCTTGCTGTTATTTTTACAGGCAATCCGGAAATAACGACCGGTTTCAGAGATGATTTGCATGTGATGCCTGATTATGGTATTTGCTTGTATTAGCCAAGCAATTGTTATTCTCTTTACCGCGTTTATTAAAATAAGAAGGTGGATCTGTACTGCGCTACTTTCCGTCATTTTGTGAAAGCTACATGTGGCCGAATATTAAGCTGCTTGTGCAGATGTTCTTGAGGGAGCGGTCTGAAATCTGAACTATTTTGCAGCCGTTCATCGGATAAAAGCAGGAGATAGGCTTTATTGGATCTGAAATATTTAGATTTTAGACTAGAGCATATTCAGGCCATAAGGAATGGGCGTGAACTCAAAAAACCATCGAGATTCTGGCTCAGTCCTACTCGGCGTTGCGGCTGACTGGTTGATGTGGACGGCGCAGGGATCAAAAGTCACTGTTTAGCCCTGTTTATGGTATTGCCAACGAGGCGGATATAATTTCGCGGCGAAATGAAACAGAAAAGAGCAACGCTTGGCCAGTAAGTTGTGGTCTAGTTCACCTCTGGAACGAGGAGGAGAGGAGGGGGAGGGGGAGGGTAAGCTTATGCTCTTCTCTATGTCTTCTCTCTTTTCTCAACATGCGTACCTGCGGAATGCCTTCTCGAGTTTCGTTTGTACTCTACATTTTATGTTTTTAAGTTTTATTTCCGTCGAATATTTATGATGCCCCAATTCAATTGCTCTTATGAGTTGTGCTCCAAATAAACTAGTTGTCAATCGCAAATTCATTGATTGTATACATATTCGGTCTTCTCGTATGTTCCGCATAAGTGTACTGATCGCAAAGAAGACGACTGTTAAGACTGAAGGGAACGGTGAAATGCGAGAAGGAGGGAAGGGCGGACGGGTATTGTGGCTAGCAAGCATTTTATCTATCGTTGTGCTGTTTTTGCAGTAATAGGTTTGTTTTTCGTAGCGTTAGATTAGTACTTCAGTTTAAAATAGTGCTCTTACTATAGTTTAGTAAATTAGCACTACCTTTTAATCATGGTTTAAGCCATCCTTGGAGTGAGAACCATTTTCAAAATACTGCAAGGAGGAAATGCTGAAGTATATTCGGTTGTTTCAGTTGATTATCAAGTCGTGTATGTTGTGGTATGAGTTAATGTTGATATCTCCCATTATCGTCAATTTTATCACGTTCTAGAAATGTGAAGGATGCTTTTGATCATGTTCATTGCGTTCATAGAGGCGATGTAGCGCTGAGTCGGGAATTTTTCTAGTCCTGTCGGCACACTTGATTGTAAGCGACTTTTTTTGCACTGTCAGCATCGGATGGGAGGTGTCTCCCTGCTAAAGTATGAACCCGGACCCTTGCTTGTGGCATGACAAGGGCATAGTGATCTAGGATTAAGGCCCCATTCTCATTTTAAGTCGGTTTGAGGTCAATTCGTGACCAGATTTTGTCCAAGCATGGTAGTGAGGATGTTTGTAATTGTTTGAGATTTGTTAGGGCGAGCATTACCCAGTGAAGCGAGGACGTCGTACTTGGGAAGTGGTTTGGAATCCTCGCAAGAGCCGGTTTCCGTCAGGCGATTACGCGTAATTGGGACGTTTTCAACGCCTAACAATGCGATCACTATGGCGCTGTACGGATCTGCTCATACGAGCGTGGCAGAGTGATATTAGGAGGCGTTCGATGGGTACAGCTGTCTCGCATGGTGTAAACCTTGAGGGACCAAGTTTGCTTGCGATTGAATATGACAGAAAGCTATGGAGGATTGACAGGAACAACCGGTTTATTGAAATACCACAGTGTTGGGTCTGTTCGCTGGATTCTATCGAGGTGGGTTATTTCACACTGTGAAATTTTGGGGCTTTGAACTAAGAAATGAGCCTATCGTCGACTTGCTGTGATAAATCTTATGGCGGATATTATGACATGAACAAAAACTACCGAAATATGTGAACTGTATATTGCGACTTATTTGCAAGGTTTTTGCTGTGCGTTTTATTGGACAACGCATGGAAGGGAAGTATATTTCATCAAGATCACAAGGGAGCGTATTTTATTAGAATACGTGACATGTCATGAATTTGAGCGGAAATTGAAAAGGTTGTGTGCTGTGGAATTGTGTGCCGGAGATTAAGGACAGAAGCAGCTTGGAATAAGCCTACTAGGCTTCATTGAGGTATATTATCGTTGTTCATCAAGAATTTCAAAATTTCGTGGAAATTCTTCAAAGCCGATGTAAAATATCTTTCAGCTGAAGCATAGAAGTGGAGATATTGATGGCATTAAAACGGTTCGAATGCACTTCGTTGTCATCACACTCGTGATGAGGAGAGGCGAAGATAAGAAGCAGATAAACTTAGAGGGGATACCTTTTCTTAGATACCTTAAAAGTCGATGATCAGCGTGTTGTACTTGCTTCAGTAGACAGCTACTTGCCGACATTTTGCACGAGTTTTTCATGCGATTGTAGCTCATGTCGTGTACCTTTGTTATTTGTACGCTTAAGAATCACCGATTGTTAACTGCGAATAACGAAATGAATATTGAGGAGAAACGCAATAGTATAATCGATTTGCATCCCGAAGTATTTCGATGCACGCCTCGCATTGATATTCTCCATCGAAATGTCACTTGGCAGTTGGTCTATCGAAACATACAATTCACGAAGCAGTTGTCAAAGGCGGAAATGCCTGGAGGTGGTAGGAAGCCATGGCCACAGAAGAAGACCGGTCGTGCACATGCTGGCTCAATACGTAGTCCACAATTTCATAGTGGCGGGTAAATGATGCGCCACATTGTTGTTGTTTTTTTTCTTTTGCTCGATGTAATTTGGTAATGAGTTTAAGTTATTTTCAATTGCTCTTGCATTAATTTGTGTCTTGTGAAGTTCTGGCTCATCTAGTGTTAACCAGGCAATTATTCAGTGTTCGTTGAAGAGTGAAGGTGGTATTGAAGAGATTGACGAGTACTGAGCAAAACAACGAGCCTCATTGCTATTCGATCTGTTGAGCAGCTTGCACGTAAAGCTCTGAATCGAAAAGTGCCCCACATATGTAAAGAAGAATAAAAGTTGTGTGTCGATTTAGTAGTGGAGATCCCAGCAACTAACGCGACTATTTTCAACCACTAGATCAGCTGAATTTATTGTAAGATATCTGTGGTGGTATTCATGAGGAAATGGGCCCGTTGGAAAGCCATGTCGTGAACTCCATTTCTTTTAATGGAAGAGCATTGAAAACGTTTGCTTCGTTTCCGCTTACAGATCTTAAGAGGGATAGTATGGCATCTGAAAGTCTGTGCTGATGTGACGCTTTTTTGAACACGCAAGATGTTGTTGTCTATTTCACAGGATCCACTCTTCCGCCCTCCCTTCTCCCTCCTCCCATGCCCTCCTTCCGTCCAGTAACGAAAGGCCTTTGTGTGGGACCTGCAGAATGCATGCAGAGGTCTAAAAACGTAAAAACGAATGTATGGCTTTTCAGAAAGAGCTGAAAATTGCATATGCATTTCTTACCGCATTAGCCGCTTTTATTAATTGTCAACCAGCAGTAGAAAGTGTACAATAATTTACTTATTTCTCAAATGCTTCAACTTCATGTGAAAGTTTTCCATGGAAGTTTCACAAGACCGAATTGGAACAGTCACTGGTCGTGAGGTGTTTGATGCAAGTTTTCCGGTATATTTACATGCCAGCAACTTCCTTTAATATTAATGAAACGGCCTCCAGGAGGGGGGGAGTAGAGTAGGTGGTTGTCACTGGTCTAGAGATCGCACTTCCTGCAATATTCTGATTCATCGACGATTGTTTGATCTTCCGAAGCTTGGAATAGCATGTTGATGTTTGAAGCTTTTGGTACTTTTGAGTGCATATAACCTATTCTCAGGCTTGATGATTAGCTGAGGAAGTTTAGAGATTATCTGAAGAAGTCTTCGCCCTATATTTCTATCCACAAACCTTCATTTTTTAAACTCGCCTTGGGGCAAAAAGTTTCTATTTTCTTATCAAGATGGAGTATGCGGAGATCATTTTCTTTTTTTTTCGTGTCCAATTAAGAGCTATGTCGGCTTTTGACAGAACCTCACTCAAGAAGTTGCTCTATACACCTTGTTTGGCACTTCGATATGTCATTCTTCGCTGCACCTGTTTTTTTATCTTTATTAAAGGAAGGTTGACAATGATCCAATAAAGAATTGGTAGCACATCAAACGAAAATCGTGCGTGTCACAAATCTTGTTTATCTGTTCTTGTGATCGAAGATTTTTTAACACTAACTGATTTGCCTAGGAGGTGTTCCTACTCTTGGATCATCAAGTTCAACTTTGAAAGCTTCTTTGCTGTTTCAGATATTTCGAAGAATCTAGCGGAAAGAAGGTTGCTGGTCTTGGGGCTGTCAAGATATTGCAAATAGTATGTGTGAGAGTCTGCGTACTGCAGGTTTGCGAATGGAGTTCGCGGTCCACGCACATGGTTCTATATGCTTCCCGATGCGATCCGTATCCAAGGTCTTTGCGTCGCTCTAACAATCAAACACGCTCAGAACGACTTGGTAATAGTTGACGATTTTGGTTCACTGCCAAATGCGGAGCCTCAATATCTGCATGATCTCGCTGATACGCGCAACTGGGGATACTCGGTCCTCTTTGTTACCGAATCGTCCGAGGTTATTTTCTCGTCCGAAGCTTTATTTCACTTCCGAATTGATATCTTCATTGTCGATCAGCTACGCTGACCACTTGCCGCTCACTTACCTTCTGTTCATCTGCCCCGCAGTAACTCAGGGCTCTTATACTGAAATGAAGTTGCTGTAATCATTGAGCAACGGACACTTTCGCCAGGAAGTAGTGTGGGAGAGTGGGCGTAGAGAGGGTTGAAAGTCCTGTCAAATAACTAACAATAATTTCATTTGTGCGCATGGACAAAGTTGAGCTTACAAAAAAAGATTCGACGACGTAAATAAAAGCGTACGGTGTCGGTCTATCACTTCTTGTGAAACTTGTGAAGAGCAATAGAAAATCACTGCAGTAAACAGCAGCGTTTTAAAGTATCTTAAAGTCTGTAAATTTAGGAGGGGGGGGGGGGGG
>JAARMF010001213.1:7341-17502 GCA_022844705.1 Toxascaris leonina | reverse complement strand
GGGGGGGGGGGGGGAACCGAATGGTTGACCTGTGTTTCGTTCACTGAGCCAAATAATTTTGTCAACTGTCCTATGCCTTACTACCTGTTTAGTTTTTATGTGCTGCACTAAATGCAGCTATGGCTTGTGATTTACTGTTTTGAAATTGTACCACGCTTATATATATATATATATATACATAAAGGCTGGGTTTTAATCGTGAATTGATCGCCATCTTGGACTTAGTCAGATGGTTTGAGAATATTTTAGTTCGTATTTTAACAGTTTATTAGTCGTGTATTGTTTGGTAAGAAAAATTGCTAAGTTTGAAATGAGTGGTTTTATTATCTCATTTAGACGGAAACACCCTATGTGGAATCAGAGTGAGAGGTATGGAGTGGATCCATCGGTTGCCAGTTTGCATTTTTTTTTTCCATGCTAGCTGAGTGCCATTTTGCCGATGCTTTCAGATGTTATTTGTGATCGACTATTGTGCTCTATTTATCTATTTGTTTAATTACCTGATTTATGGTATTTTATTCACTTTCCTTTTCAGGTGCCATCGAACCTAGCCGATGCGTGTGATGGTATTCCTTCATTCAATATAATGCCCGTTTATGGTCTCAACTGTTATAGTCTGATGAAATACGAGACGATTGTCCTCTGTCGATTAGCACTCGAAATCCTCGAATACCGATTACTTTTTCATAAACATCGTGCCGAGAGCCTCCAGAAGAAGTATCGATACGTCGATATGAAGAAAACGATTTTGAATGAAGCGGAAGATGAGATTGATCCCGTCCATGCACCGTATGTATGACCTTTATTGTAAAGAAGTCAACAATTAGCTGTCTTGAACGATGGGAACCTCGTAAGGAGATGGTATAGTCGTTTTTCGCTTCCTTCCAGCGTTCCTTTTTGCAATCTTACGATTATTCGTTCATCGAGGTGGATGTGTTCGTGTTTCCGTTACTCTTGAATTGATTGCCATATGCAAACTTTCTTGGCGCATGATTTTCTCAATTGATTTTCCCACTTCAGGGCATGAAGTAAATAAATAAACAAATAAATAAATAAGAACAAGAGTAGAGGAAAAGAGAGCGCGATATAAGGGTGCTAATTTTTTTTTAATGAAGGGAATATTTGAAGACGTATTCGGTTACTCACGATATTTTATTGAAAAGGAGCAAGTTTAGTTGAGCTACATTGAATCGGAATGAAAAATAATTTTCGAAATGGAAGGAGTTTTATATTTTTTTGGAAATTGAGTCTTTACGTTGAGTTTGAGATTCAACGCGAATTTGTAAAAATGACGTTTCAGGAGAATAAAGAAGCGAACATATTAGGAATAAGCAATTTATAATCACCTCATAACAGAAGGTAGATGATACCTGAGAGGTTTTAAGGCGCACTGAAATATTTCCATATACTCCGCTCATAATTTGGAGACGCGTGTCGTGTGCCTAACTTTGTTGATTGTATAGACCGACTTAGATGAATAAACATTGAATACATGGAGATGTTCGGTCCACTTACTTGTGTTCCTATGCAATCAGGTATACCTCTGTGTTATCTACGTTTTCATGCATCTATTGTTATGCCAAACAGTATGCTGCGGAGAGGCGCCTTTCGGCGGAAAGATTCTCACATTTAACTAGGGAATGGGGTTTGACGGGAAGATTGAGGAGAGGAGAGGGGTCCATGTTGAGAGGGAACGGAAGCTAACTAGGGGATGAGAAAATTGGAGGGATATGAGGAAGCTGAGGGGGAAGAGGTGTCCCTGCAATGCAGCGGCGTTTTGTGGCGGGGTAAAACGGCAGTTTTGATTGGAAGGTTCCGATAAGAAGTCCAGGAGAAAGGGAGAAGGAAATGTCGGAAAATCGCTTCTCACCGAACACCAACTACATCGAAAAAATCGTCGTATGGAGGAATACATGACAGGGCAGCAATGTAGCTTCTTAGCCAACACACGAAATAGCGGAATCAGTGGCTTCGCTACATAAAAGTGAGGTGCGCCGCATGACGATGGCGTAATCCTTTGATCACATTCGGAAATCTGTGGCATCGTCATACGAGAAGAGCCTCTGTAGCCACGACTACGTGAGAACGAAATCGATGGTTCTATGCTTATGAGCTTGCTTTCTGAACGTTTTCAACTTCTAGTTGCGGTTTAGCAGCGATCGCGCATTTTCGTTTTGCTTCCAGCTTGTGTTTTACACGTTCGCTGATACTATCAAGGGAGTTTGCAATGCCATTTGATATCGTAGAATGGCATCTTCGATGGATGCTACGCCGAATTGCAATCGAATGCGTTCCATTTTCACTTTCAAAGATCTAGGTAATACATTACTTAACATTCAGAGCATGGATTTGTCATCGTTGCGTACTGAAGTTTCGTTTCGAAGCTCGATCGGCAGTAAATGGCCGTGAGGAAAGGCTGTCACTAATAATGTAGTTTCGCCAGCACTTTAGTATTGCCTTTCTTCGTCCATTAAGTATGGAACAACGCCACTGATTTGTTTTAAAGAATGTTGTTGCAGTATTTTACGCAATTATATCGATGAAGCGATTGTGGGACGGAGATATAAAAGACCTCGAAACCCTAAATGCAGAGTTGGACAGATGGAGCGGTGATAGGCTATTGTCAACGGGAGCATATCTGCTTGAACTGTTCATTGGAGCCAATTTCACGGGCTGCACTGGTGAATGATGGGATCTTTTTTGCTTAAAGATCGTGAAGTGCATCATGCTTTATTGGAATGCATTTGTAGGGGAATGTTGAGTAATCGCAAAGATGGGATCATTCGGAGCAAGCATCCCTCTCGTATGGAGAGGTGAAAATTGCTGTTTCATTGAATCGGAGCTATAAATATGCACCTGTTATGGAGCATTTTTCTATAAATAGTATGGAGAATGTTGGTCGAAAGTAATCGAGTTTTGCCATTTAGCATTCATTCCCTTATTGCCTTTGAAGGAACACTGAAAAATTGTTTGTTGCAAATTTGTGCATCCAATGCATCATACTATGCAAAGTGTCTAGAAATTGCGAATTGCAGGCTGGGTTCTAAGAAATTTTTATGTTGTTGGTCGTAGGGTGTTAATTTTGTATACAGAAATATTTCAGCTCATAATAAAGAAATGATTAAGACATGCATATATATATATATATATATATATATATATATATATATATTTATTTATTTATTTATTTATTTATTTATTTACTTATTTATTTATGTACAGGGAGAGAGAGAGATCTGCGCAAAAATTTGTTGGCTTTTTTCTGCGTAAGACCATTGCAAAAAGAGATGTAGCTTCTAGAGCGTGCTAAGGGTCAGTCGGCTCTCAAGTTTTGTGAAAATTCAAGAGGCCGCAGCTGAGTGAGTTAAAACACCGAAAAAAGCAGTTTTTGGAGTGTCATGTTGAGTCTGGTCGAATGGGCTTTTTCTTATGCAGAAGTTGAGCTTTTCGTCGCCTGGAAGGGTGTTTCGAAAAGCGCGTATGAAGGACTTGCGGATTCTTCCCACATTATTCGGGCATTTCCTCGCATAGATTAGTTCATTGAGCATTTGCGGAATCCCATATATGAGAGTTCAGAGAATTTTGAAGGGCTGTTGCATGAAAAGGTCGTACCCTTCCTAGCTTGTTTGCTGAAACGAATACAAGAGGTCTTTCTATTTCCCGGTCCGTGCCCCATTTGCTGATATATGATGAACACAATGAATTGTTCTAGAAGCGGTCCTTCTAATAGGGGATCACGCTGTGAGTTCCTGTGCAACTGTATTCCGAACCTCTGCGCCATTTTTTATCCCCGTAAATAAGAACAACTAGAAATCCTTCTCGTTCAATTTTAGGTAAGTACAGGGACTCCTGAATCCAACTGACGCGTTTAAATTTTGAATTCACTTCACATAGTTCAGCTGGAAAGGCTTCCTTTCGTGTTGGTTTGCGTTGGAAATTCGCGATTTTCTTTGCGCGCCACTGTTTGAAAGAATATTTGCGCTCTCGCTTCGGTTGCCTTATTCTGCAAAATGTGTGAATAAATGAGGGAAACTAAGCCTGTGGAAGTTGTTTAAATGCTTCGAGAAAATCTGATTGAAATCAGCTTAAGAAAGCAGTAGAAAATTTTCATGAAGGAAGAGGCAAAACTTGAATGATCACTTTTTTTGCTTCATAGACACTGCTTTCCGATTGAGCGCATCTTTGAAGGCTGGTGAATGCGAACGACTTTGTGATTTGATGCGATAAACTAATTGTCTCAATTGAGATACTTTATGACATTCTGCCAGTTGTTGATTGTGGTATTTAAAGTTGCATGAGATAATGTCGCGGGTACTCAGTGGTTTTTCGGATGAAGCAGAACGTTATTCGATGACAGTTGCTGACGTGCTGGAGTTTTGATTTTCTTATTGAGGCGTAGACGGGAGCGGCACAGGGGAAAGGGGAGGAGGGCGGAAAGAGACAGAGAAGTAAGAAAAAGTATCAATCCGTTTATGAACAGGTAGCCCGTCAGCAAACGAAAATCTTGCTTTCCTTGAACAAGGATCGACGTTTAGTCATTGCTTAGCTATAGAAGGAGACAAATCCGCTTTCAGAACTGCGCTCATGCCTTTCGGAGGTATATGGAGATGGATCTGGTCCATTCAGGGAGGTTTGTATGAAGGAATTATCGTTCGATTTCAATCGTCCATTCAGGCACGCGCGGTAATTCATGTTTCATTACTTCAGTAGGGAGAAAGTGATAAGCGGTTGAGCAGCTTTCATCGAGTAGTTCCGAGGACTTGCGAGTGTTCAGGTTGCTTGCTTCATTCATACCTGATCTTTGTAGCGGAGGGTTTGTACCAGACTTCTTTCATATCATGCTTTAAAGCATTTATCTCTCTTTTGTTGCTTTTAAATTAGCTTACGCTGGACAATGGTTGAAAATCAATTTCTTTGAGAAGCTTTAACTGTTTCGTGTTTGTGTACCGACAACTAAAAGAGATGCTGTAAAAGCTCAAATATTTCTGTTTGTCTTTGGATTGGAGCGGTGTAAAGAGTCAAGAAAGCGAGTGATATACTGTTGAGGTTGGCTGAGCTATTGTGGTTATCGAAGTTGATGTTGCTGGATCGAGAGGAGAAAATCGCCAACACTTCCGAGCGCAATATTTGCGTATGTCGATGCCTTCAGCTGTGGCAGTGTCTTCTCGATGAACCGGCGATGCAGCTGAAGCAAATCGCCGATCGGAAGGTCCTTTATGTTTCCAACAGATTTTTTTTGCACACTCTAAGCACTTTATCATATGTTATGTACGTCATTTCCGGCTTGCTGAGTGTGTTTTCAAAACCTCGTCAGTGCGATGGGCTTACTACTGTTGAATATTCTGAACTCTTCGCAAGCCTTATTTTGTTGATTCTAATTTGCCTTTTGCGTTATTCTTATTTCTTACAGCTGTACATGTAAAGTGGTGATCAGTTAGGCGATTGAGTAAGCAAGCTTAAGGCTTGCTTAGTGTGTATGAGGTGAGAGGAATGAGCCGATTTCTGCATCATCGAATGAATGAGTGCGATAATCGTTACGGTGTTGTCGCCGCTGCATTCGGCCTTGTGTTGTTTGCTGATATCTGTTGCGGAGTAGCTATCTAGCTGTGACATTTTTTGAAGGGAATTATCAAAAATCGGCCTCGGCAATGGTATCTTCGAGCTGAAGAGGCCACTGAATGAAGAACTTTGGCATTTGAAAGCACATCGGCTTTTCCTTTGGCCCGTGGATAGTATTATCGAGTAGGTAAATCGCATGAGGATGAAGGATTCTATCTCTAGAGTAATGTTTTATCCGTAGAACTGAAAGCACCGTCATCAACAAAATCCTCGATTGTAACCACCTCAAAAAGCCTTGATTTATTTCTGAGATGCTTTAAAGGGTGCTTTTTCAGGAGGAGGAGATACTCTCATCAGAACAGGGAGACAATGTGACAAGCGAATTCCATTTGGAAAGGATGTATGCTCATTTGGGTTATTACGAATACGATGAGGCTGAAAGACACTTGAAGGATGCGATTAAAAAGGCGCATTTAAGTGTGCAATTAAGTGGTGTGCTCGGTAGGAGAACGAGATTTCAGCTGACCAACATTCCGCAACTCGTGGCAGAGGTTCGCTTCACTTTCATGTAATTAAACAATGCAATAGGATTACAGTTCGATTTTTTATCGAAAGTGGTGGTGGGTTAAAATTTCGGTTGGAGGTGGGGGTGGGAGGGGAGGAAGGGGATGTAAAGTTCGGATAGTGGTATCGCTATGATGAAATGCTGACAAACGAACGAATCGTATCTCCGATTATAAGCACTCTGCGCTGAACATCCGAACAAAGCCAGTTGCTTTAAAGCAGCTTGAATGGTTCGCTACAGCCTAACTAACAACTAACACTATTGAGGCTAAAAGTTATGTTATACATATGCATGCATATTTGACTGTCTCGGATTTAATAGGTGTTACTGCCGCATATGCCAAGCAACAGTGTCATCCAATGGAAGGCATTTTATAAAACAGCGGGAGCGTTCTTTAGTAGGGCTTGTAGGATAGGGGCGAGCAGGAAAGGTGGGGGAGGAGAAGGCATATCTAATCCGCTTTTCTTGCATCCCACGCTATTCGATTGTCCCGTGAAAAGTAATAGGGAGCATTTATTGCAGCTATAAGCAAGAAGAAAAAGTTGAAGGAATAGTCTGGTCAATAAAAATCGGTGGTAATAATTGGATGTATATATTTCAGGCATTTTCTTCAGTAAGTTTAAGTGATGAAGATTCAAGAGAAGATGCACAAAGTGTCAAACTGCCAACCAACGTGCGCTTAGACGATGATACTCTGTTGGAGGGCGTGAGTACACTAGCAGATGAGCTGAACAATGACACAAGGTTGACGTCCGTTCAGCTTGCATGCATACTTGGCATGTGTGCATTTGAAACGAGCACACAGCACAATGATGAGCTGCTGCTCGAGAGGTGTTCTGCGTATGTCGATAAGGTGAGTGGCGAGATGGCTTTGTGCGATTGCAGATCGAAGATTTATGTTCCTTTAGGGCTACTGGCCGATGTTGAAATTCACATGTTCTGTGCCTTAGATTCTTCTTAGGATTTTAGAGTGTGAACCTGCAGTTGAAAATGTCTTGCGCAATGGAGTCTTGATGAGCTGTGTATCGGGGTTTAAAAAAAATAGAAATTTGGCCGTGGTATCAACGTCTGTTCTGAAGCAGAAGTGAAGACCGGTAATGTACACTAAGAATTTCTGATTTTTTTCAAGACGCCGTTTCCAGCATCAATTCCTATGGGGACGTTTGACGGTGACTTTATACATTAAAGAGGCTGATAGCTAAGGTCCTGCACATGCCAATATTCTGGGTGCTATTTTACTTACTTTCTCGTCGAGTTTGATGTAGTCGCTGTGCTTTTCCTTTTACGATTTGTTTGAGTAGATAACTTTCGCTGCAATTTTGAGATATTTCGCTCATTTCTAAATGGTTTTATGTGGTATTCGTGAAAAAATTTGGAATTCTTACACAAAGGTGTTATTTTCTAGAAGCTTTAGATGCCTTTGATTAGTTTTTTGGAAAAAATGGTCAGTTTCTATGGTTTATTTTTTTCGAAACCATTTTTTTTTTTTGCTTCGGTTATCTACCCCGATGGTCACCGATTCGGATTCCGCGTGCAGACAAAATTTTCATTTGCTAGCAAACAAGGGTTGTTAGTGAGGTGCGAACTAGACTAAAGGGTGGCTAAACGACAGACTTCACCCGTTTTTAATTTCTTATCGAAAATATTCAATTTTTTATGAATTTTTTTAGCGCTCAGCATCTGGAGAAAGGTAGTTGTGTCTTTCCGCTGTAGAAATCAAAACATTACTCTATTTGGGATGTCATCAGAAATTTTAAGCCTCACGTCTCTTGTTGTAGTGTACTCTGTGGAGGTGATAGGCAGGTCTTGTTCAAATAGCTCCTTTCTTTTTGGAACATCCTCAGGCCGCACTGAACTAGTTCAGAGAGAAAAACGATTGCCCCGCTGTGGAGCAGCTCGAAATTTGTTGGCTTCTTTTCTTTCTTTCTTCCTTTCTTTTTTCGCGCAAAAGCGCGAAGGTCCTGTTCCTTCATATTCTTCTTCTTTTTTTTTCTTTTTTTTTTTTTTGAGATCTGTCGAACTAAATCAGAGGAAATTCACAAGGCAGATAGATAACCAATTCCACATTACTGAAGATCCTAGATTCGAGTCCCTTTAAGCACGACCTTTTTGCAGGTAATGTTCACATCGCTGAGTCAGATCGATCTTGTGATTTAAAAAAAGGCTTGTTGCTTTTGTTATTGGGCTCGCCTTCATGATATTGGGCACACCTCATAAGCCATCTTCAGACTATAAAAAAATATTCATTGGATACTAAAGAGCACTTTTTGCGTTTATAATCGAAATAGCATTAAAGAATTGTTGCAAAAATAATTCGAATAAAGCTTCATGAATTTAATTCGATATCGATAAAGAGAATTGCAAATAAGCGTTTTTGAAGGTGATATCGCAAGCATGTAATTGGGCGGTTTATACATGTGCTCTTCTGCGACGATGCGCTTTGGAGAAGCAGAGTAGACGAAGAGTAGAGAGAGCATGCTCGCAAGCCGAACTTATAGCTAAGATTATGGACGCTATTGATGACAAGGTTTCAATTTATCGCTTCCTTTACAGCACTCCAAAATTTATGGAACTGTGCAAATATGCGTTCGAAAATATAAAAGTATATATATGCGTAGGACTAACTCTTTAACGAATTGTAGTATCTCCTACCCATTGATCGACGTGTGCCGTTCGTTGTGGCAGTGTAAACATTGATGCCTTATTTTACAATTTACTTGTCATTCATTTGGTAGAACAAGGGCTGTATGTGATCAATCTTATTGTTAGTGGGAATTGTTGTTTTGATTGAGTGAAAAAGAAGCCAGAGGGTGTGGGATGCCTGTCCTCTTTTGCTGCATAGAAGGTTAGTCATGGTCGATAAAGGATGCATTTTATATTCTCTTAAATAGTTAACCTTTTCATTGTGATGGCCAAAAATCTTGTTATGGAGTATGTTGCCTCGCTATCGAATAGCGAAGTCGAGCAGATGATTGACTTACTATCTCTGCAAAATTTCACTCGGGCAATACTTCCTAATAGAGGAACCAAGACTGACTAGGCTGGTAGGCCATAAATATTTTAGCTCTCTAGTTTCTTCCCCAACGTTTTTTGTATTTTGTTATTGTAAAGGCCACTGAGATGTTCTTTGGTGTTTTTTTCCTGCTTATTTGTAGTTCTTGAGGGGGATTTTTTGGAAAGCTGCTCTCTATTTTAAGGAAACGAAACCTGCTTTGTGTGGGTTGTTGATTGTTTGGATGAAGTGAACTTCTATTGATAGGAAGAGTGAATGGACTGATTTGGGATGAATCAGTGTATGAAATATGATGAAGAAAAACTGGCTTTGAGGTGATTTTTTGCTTGTTTTATTAGATCCATACGCGTTCAGAGTTCACCCGAAGAGAAGCGGCGGAGGAATGTGCTGGTGCTGGCTAGCGGATTATCTCCTTCGTGGCGTGTTCATGCTTTCCATGCCCAACTTTTGCGCTCTTTGGGATGCACTGCGGTAACTTTGCAATATTTTTTGCATTGATTGGTAAAATTACTTCTGTATATAACTAGATCGTGATGGCATAGATTAGAGTTACTACAGGTTATAGAGGGTCGGTAGATCAGCGGTAGAGCCTTCGCCTCTTAAGGAAGAGACCCGGGTTCGATTCCCGGCTGATTTCCCAACAGATCGCCAGAAGGCTGACCAGCTTGCGTTTCAAAAATCTGTCACAACAGCCGTGTGTGAGCGTGGTTGTGGGCTGCATCGGTAAGGGAGTCGATGAAACTACAGCTGTCTTTGTATCTTTGTATGATGGCGTGCCTGCATACCGTGCTTCCTCCAAACAGAGTCTGTCGGGGGCTGTAATATTCGTGGTGTAGCTATCGTTTAGTGAGGCAGCGAAGTTACTAGACTTTACTGATTAGTGGTGTTTTGAAGTAAGAGCTTTAAAATCCTTGTTCCTGGTGAAAGTGAATGTCAAAATGCGAAGTGTACTGCTGTTTTTTGTGAGGTTGTTGACTCGGGAAGGGGTCGAGGGACAAGGAAGGGGGGGGGGGGGGGGGGGGGG